>JAJPUD010031945.1:0-12216 GCA_023553655.1 Myrmecobius fasciatus | reverse complement strand
TTTTCTCTATCTTTTCATTTTTTTGTTTTTGTTCAACTGATTCTTGAAGTCTTGATGAGTCATTAATTTCCAATTGTTCGATTCTAATTTTTAATGTCTTATTTTCTTCAGTTACTGTTTTTAGTTCCTTTTGCAATTGACCAATTACATTTTTTTGTTCACTGCATTCTTTTTCCATTTTTTCTATTTTATTTTGCAGTGATCTCATTTCGTTTCCCCATGTTTCTTCTAACTCTCTTTTAAGATTTTTTATGCAATCTTCAAAGAAAGCCTTGTGACATGGAGACCAATTTATGTCTCTCTTTGGGGCTTTTTCTGGAGTTGCTTTATCTTTAGGGGCCTCAGGATTTGAGGTCTGTTCTTCCCTCTCTCCATAAAAATTGTCTATGGTGAGAGCTCTTTTTGGTTTTTTATTCATTTTTTTTAAAGGTGTGAGGTCTGTTTAGGGCAAAGGTGGGACAGCTGCTTTAATTTGCCCTGGGGCAGTTCTGCTGATTGAGTTATTTCAGGAACTGGGCAGTTCTGCTGATTGAATTATGTCAGGGCTGGGCAGCTCCGATGATTGAATTATTTCTGTTGCTTATCAGACCTGTTGTTTGATTGATTGCTTTAAGGTGCTGTGTAATGGCAGCTAGTTATGATGCTCATCAGGGGTTCAGTGGTTCACAATCTATCCCCCTCAAAAGGCAGACCCTCCAAACCACCTGCCCACAATCAGGACAAATTGTTCCAAGAGGCTCGCAGAAGACTCCCAGGTGTGTGAAAAGCACAACGCTCCCACTCCTGTTCTGACTCCTGTTCCAGCTCCCTGCTCCAGCTCCCTGCCCCGGTCTCCCTGTGCTGCAGTCTGGGTTCAGCAGGCCACCCCCTGCCCCATTAAAACAGACCTGTTTTGAGGTTCCTCCAGAGTATCTTCTTCTAGAATCGCGTTGCTCTCCGGATATTGTGGATTTTTTTGCTTCAGAATCAGTCTAGAGGCTTCATATTTTGTTGGTTTGAGGGGAGGTTAGAGGAGGTTACCACTCCCTTCATTCTTCAAAGAGATGGTAACAAACCCAAAAATGCTATTGGACTCTATTGGTATTACTTATTTTTATTGAACTGTTTTTTTCCCCTTTACCCTTCCTCATTCTTTGTGATGTGGAATTTTTCTCCTCTTGAACTCAGAGAAGAGGAGGACCATATTGGTAAATAAAAGTGAGAGAAATATACATCTGTAATACCTTTAAAGAAAAAAAAATACAGCAAAAATGGGGGTTGGGTGGAAGACTGGATATATTTCTTTCAGGTGAAAATAATAACCCATCCACTATTTCTAAAGTATTTCTAATTTCATAGACCAATGATCCTAATGCTGAGAAAAATGCTGACATCATTTACTCCATTGGGAGTGACAGATGGAAGTACCTCTCCTATTTCTCCATCAAGATTCAGCTTGACATCATTTATTTTCTGTGATCCTTCCATTACTAAAAGTTTCACGCCTTGAAATTGTGAGTAAAAGTCCCAAAGCCTAAGGACATTTCTCTGAGCATCAATGGATTTGTTCTATCTGTAATAAAAATGACAATACTTGGAAATTCTTCATCTCCCTTTCCCTATAGATTGAACTAGCCTCATGAATTTCAAAGTCAGGCTACCACCTGGTAACCAATATGATGATTCTGGAACACAACTAGTTGGAATGCTTACGTTTTTCACTTTCTACTCAAGGCCATTGAACTAGAATTCTTGGTATATCTGCAAAGAGGTTAGGTTGTAGTAGTACAGATGCCATGAAGTAGAGTTGTTCCTAGACAAAGAGAAGCTCTTTTTGTCATTGTCAATATCACAGCTGTCATTACCAACACAATTCTAAACATTCTTTACTATCTCAGCAACCTGACTAAATCTATTGTTTTGTTCAGAGAGAGAGTGAGAGAGAGAGAGAGAGAGAGAGAGAGAAAGAGAGAACTCTCAGTGTTGGAATTTCCTCCACTCATGGCAATTACATCCATTATACAGTTTACTGGATTATTCTCTGGTATTTGTTAAGGGACATATAAAGGTTAAATGGCATGTCCAGAACCATATAGACAGATTTGAACTCATGTCTTATTAACTAAAATGCTCAAACTATATCCACTAATTGAACTGAAACTATATCACTAGTTGAAGCTACCTTTCCTTGATCTCAGAAACCTAGTTAATTGTCAAATGTTCACCCATCACAAAGATCCAGATGGAATTTGGAGTTGTTTTTATATAGATGTGGTCAATCCTTATATAATAAATTATACTGCTGCTTTCTTTGTGATTTACCCTTGTGTCTGACCAATGAGATCTATTAAATAATGAAATATGAAATCACTTATGACAATAGCATTGTAAATATTTCCTGGAGCCTATGGGAATGAAGTCTAAGAAAATTCACAAAGAGGATATAGAAAGAAGGTACATAAAATTTTAAATCTATAAAGGATATAAATAGAAAAAATATGGGCTTAGTTACCAAATTGAAGAATCTAGTAAATCAACAAAATTTTTATTGATCTCTTTCTATATTCAAGGCATGATGATAAGCCTTTAGTATATGATGAAAGGTAGACACAAATTTCCTGTTCTCAGGAAACTTACATTCTAATGAAGAAGGAACATTCATATAGCTAGACACTTACAAGATATATACAATGTAATATACAATCTAAGGTGATCTATGTGAGAAGACATTAAAGGGAAGGGGCTCTGAAAGAAAGGAATACTATGAAAGGGTTCCTGCAGATGATGGGATTTAGTCTATTTCTTGAATGGCCAGGAAATCAGAAGCATCCCAAACCTCAGGACCAGTTCAATATTTAAAAAAGAAAACGTCTTTGACAAAGTACAGCACTTCTTTATGGTAAAAAAAAATCCTGCAGAGGATAGGTATATAGGGATTTTAAAAAACATAAAAAGTGTCTACCTAAAATCATGGCATTGTATACAATGAAGATACATTAGAATTATTTTTTCAGTAAATATAAGAGTAAAGCAAGGATGCTCATTCTTCCCACTATTATTTGACATAATTTTTGGAAATGATAGCAACAGTAGTAAGAGAAGAGAAAAATTCAAAGCTTAAAGATACTTAAAAGGAGATAAAATTAAACTTATTTGCTGATAATATGCTTTATATTTGAAGAATCTTAGGAAAACAGTAAAGATACTGAGAAATTTAGTAGTTTCAATAAAATTTCAGTCTACCAAATGAACCCTTAAAAGTCAACCACATTTTAATATAATAGAAGAACCTAAAAGGCAAAAATAGAAAAGGAAATCCTATTTCAAATCATTGCAGAATGCATAAATAATCTAGATGTTGACTTAGTAAGGTTCAAAACAAGACTTGCATAGATCTAATTGCAAAGTACTCCTAAAAGAAATAAATAATAATTTAAACCATAGGTAAAATGTACAATGCTCATGTCTAGGCTGTGCCAATGTAATAAAAGTGACAACGTTAATATATATTTTTAATGCTGTCAATTAAATTGTCAAGAGAACACATTGTTTTATTTTTATTTAAAACATTTTAAAAATTTATTTTCAATTCCATATTTTCTTCCTCCACCCATCTTCTCCTCAATCCATTCAAAACATGAGAAATATGATACTTATTGTATTTATGAAATCATTCAAAACATTATCTATGCCTAGATGGGTGTGGTAGATATAAATGGAAAAAGAAACTGCTTCAATCGGCAATTTGAATCCTTCAGCTCTCTATCTGTAAGTGGATAGCATTTTTTCATGATGAGATTTTGTTAATAGTCATGGATCACAAAGTAGTTAAATCTTTCATAGTTGGTTATATTTCCAATATTGCTTTTACTTTGTAAATTATTCTCCTGGTTATGCTCGCTTCACTTGGCATCAGTTCATATTTGTCTTCACAGGTTTTCTGAAGCTCTCCTCTTCATAATTTCTTATATTACAATTGAACTCCATCAAAATCTTATGCCACATTCCCTTAAATTATTCCCCAATTGATGGTCATTCCTTCAGTTTCCAATTCCTTGCTATCACAAAATGAACCACTATTAATTTTTTATATATATGTGAATTCCTTTCTTTTAAATTTGAGCTCTTTGGGGCATTCTGGATGAAGGAATATGCACAGCTTTATAATCCTCTGGGTATAGTTCCACATTATCCTTCAGAATGAGCCAACAACAATGTATCTGTTTTTCTACAGCACTCCAGTAGTTGTCATTTTCTTTCTCTGTCATGTTAACCAATCTGATGAGTGTGCAGTGGAATCTCAGAGTTATTGTGATTTGCATTTCTCTAAATATTTAGAGCACTTTTTAATAGACATTTATAACTTTTGATTTCTTCTGAAAACTGCTTGTTCATATCTTTTAACCATTTAATTATTGGGGAATAGCTCTTATTTTTTGTAGATTTAATTTAGTTCCCTACATAGTTGAAGAATGAAACTTTTGTCAAAGAAAATTGTTGAAAAAATTTCCCCAGTTTTCTTTTTTCATTTACCATGGTTTAAGCAGCATTTCATTCAACTATCTTTATGGTTTAACTTTCAGGATCGTGCATGCTGAGGACCTGAAAGCGTGGAAGGACTAGAGAGGTAGAGAAGTATGTAGAGAAGACAGGTAGTAGAGGGGTTTCCCAATACTACAAGCTCATTGACTGTTTTCTTTGTTCTCTCTCTCATTCCACATACTACGTGTTACCCTCTTGTTATTATTTCCTCCTCATTTTTCTATCCTAGATATTTATATTAATATGGATGCAAGTGTAGAGAAGGAATAGTTTGATTTGCTCAGGATGTTGCATCTTTCTAGGAATGTTTCTAGACAGGTCTGGAATATATGACTTCTTGAAAACTTGAGCTTCTGAATTTTATAACTTTATAATTTAAATGAAGCAAAAGTCATAAAATAAGTAAATACCATAAATGACCCAAAACATTTATCCATGAAATAATTACTTATTTTAACATGAAAATGTTAAATATAGAGAAATATTCAGCTCTATTGAGTAGCAGAATATTAAAAGTCTCAATATATTTGTGCTGCCTTTCTTATTCTCAGGGATAGAAAAGAACACTGGACCATGCTTTCCTTTTGGCTAATTGAATTCAACAAAATTTAATTGAGTGCCTTGGGTGAAATTACATTCCCTCTGGGAGGCGAAACATGCACGTTGTAAATACATGATGTGTACATTACAAAGCTATTTCATGTGCCATAGGACACTAAAATCCTAGTATAGGGAAAGGTAACTGAGCCGGCCAGAAAGGAAGCTAGAAATTCTAAGAGTTAAATGAGGTGAAAATGGAAAGCATTCTAGAGAAGGAGGCACTCCAGATGGCACAAATGGAATTGCCATTATAAAAAGTCACTTTGATCCTAGATGAAGACTGATTTTGTTTGGAATGTGTCCTTTTCATTTACTTTGCTCGATCCAGGATTTTTTTTAAGCTACAAAAATGTTTTAAAATTTCCTTTAGTGGCAATTATGTATAACGGATAATCACTTTTCCCACTTTACCGAACATAAAAGAATTTATAACCGCTAATATTTCTCAGAATGAAGCTTTTCATTGAAGTGTGTTTCTCTTGCCACAGTATTAAAGTTCTATAGTTTTGTGATTAGTTGTCCCAAATTATCCAGGCCTTGCTGGATGACTGGATTTTTATTTCTCATGGCTATGGTCTTTCTGAATCTGAACCTCTGGGCGCCACTGTTGGCCCATGCCCAGCCAGACCTGAATGGGAGGAGAAGAGTCATTGTGCGCCATCTGGATGAGTTACTGCGCAGCCTCAGCGAACACGTAATAGAGGAAAGCTGTAACTCTTACAATCTGCTTGGCTGCTCCTCGGATTCTGCCCCAGGATCAAAGGATTTGCCGTTTCTGATGAAAGGCGCCTCTCTTCTTTGACAGGTAAGCTTACAGTCAAAGTAAAGACTTTTGATGCAGCATTTGGGAATTCCCAAAGTGCCGAATGAAACGGGAGAGGGGACTGAACGGCAGCGCCTATAAGGGGGATAGGACAATGAGGCCTCAGTTACTGTTTCTCTCCCTAGAAGTCTTTGTTCTGTAGCGCGCTCTCCAAGCACATCAATTACTTGATTCCCGGGGAGATGGAGAAAATGTAGGGAAAAAGAAAGATGAGGAACCTTGGCAAGAATCTAAGGCCCCGGAAGCCAGGAACTTGCCGGCTCGGAAGATCAGGCTATTCTAAGGAATCTAAAAGGATTATTTTACTGTAAATTATTTTAGCTGAATGGCAATCTTTACGTAAAGAGAGATTAGATCGAGAGGAGATATACAGGAAAATGTCATCTTGCTTCTTAAATTTCAAAACACTGCTGGGGAAAGACTTGATTTTTTCTGCTTGAATGTGGAAGTACAGGATATCAATGATTACTTTCCTTTTTTTGAACCAAAATGACAAGAATATGGAAATATTAAAATAGAGTTCCATTTGCTCTTTTCCCTCTAGATAGATTCTAATATTAGTTCAGTCGAAAGTTAGTCTTGATCCGAATGAGTTCTTTTCCTTAGACCTTAGACCTTTCTTAGACTAGGAAGGTCCAGATGGCAATTAACAGTCAAGATTAGTTCTCCAGAAGCTTTTGGATAGGGGAAAACATAGCATCCATTACTTGATCCTCACAGCAGTGGACGAGGGAGAACTAATCTTAAACTTCTCGACTTAAACCAGGATCACCTTTGAGGACAATGATAATCCCCCTTTTTTTGGCAAAAGACGTCTACAGTCAGTCAGAGAGAGAACCTGGATATGGGACTCGGTGCTGTGATAAATGGCCATGGATCTGGAGTCCATGGAAGAGTTTCACAAGGCTTTAAAAGTGTTCGAGAGGCTTCACAACAGTCTCGATATTATTACCAGAAAAAAAAAGTATTACCAAAAGGAAGATTGGATTTCCAAGAGACTAAAACTATAAGATGACAAAGGTCAAGTGGTTCACAGTAGAGTTCTTGAAGAAATTCTGGATGCGAATAAAAACGTACATTAAAAACACCAACCACGTTCTGTTGCCCCAAAACAGTGATAGCTCTCATCAAGTGATCATGACTAGAATCTTTAAAAAAAAATGGCCACATGATTTATTATTTATAGGGACATTTCCGGGAAAATTTTTCCATTTGCTAACTAACACCTACTAGTAACAAAGAGTACTTTAGAACGAAAAGAGATACCAAGTGAGGTGACTGTCACATATAAGGAAAAGCTTTCTTTGTCCTCCAAAAAAAACCTTTGGCTCTGTACATTGCTGATGTCAATGACAATCCCCCTATTTCCCCCAATCTTATAACTTACTAACCTCCAAACTCACAGGGACTTCTAGTCCCTGAGAAAAACATCTTGGAAGTTTCGTGAATCTCATCCTCTGACCTGGATCTGAAGAACGGTCAAGTGTCCTATTCCATCTTCAGCAGCGACCTGATCCAATGCAGCTATGTCCTTATACATCTGTTAGTGCGAGAACATCTTTGTGCAGTGCTCCTTCGACTACAAACAGGTCCACACCTCCAAGCTGACTATGCACGCTTTCCCTCACTCAACGCCAATATCACTGTGCAAGTTTTCATTGAGGACCACAGTGGCAATGCCCCAAATATCCCCAATCTCATCCTGAGACTTGACTATTCCGTATTCTTCTACAAGGTACCTCGCTCGCTGAAGTCTGGCGACCAGGTGATAGCGCTGAACGCAAAGTTGGGGGGAAAAAATCCTGACTGGTTTTGCAGGTCTAGATCTTGAGACTGTTTAGCCTGGGGCTGCAAACAGGCAAAGTCAGGATCTCCAGCTGGGGCTTTGAACAAGATGAGATCAAGCACTGCCTTGTGATCTTTGTGCAGGACAGAGGTCAACCCTATCTGTCCACTCTGTCCACACTGTGTCTCTGTATTTGTTTTTGTTTTTGCTGAAAGCCTGCATGAGGCACTGTCTCAGATGAGTTGGAACCAGCCCCTGGACCTCATTCTGAGCTGTAGTTTTACCTAGTTTTTGGCATTGGCCTTTACAATCTCAAAATGGCCTCATATCTTGGAAAGAGAATTTAACTTATTAAAATCAAAGGGGCTGAGCCAATAAGTTGACAATCTCATTTAAACTGACAAGCCACATCCGTGCAGAATAACAAGACTCTCCCTGACACACCATTCAAGTGAGCTGTGAATCTTTTTTTTTAAGAATTAGTTGTATTATTGTTATAGATTTTCTGTAAACACTTAAATTTACTTACTAATTCTTAAAAATCCAAACATCGTAAATGTTTTCAAGAAAGACCATAGCTTCTAATGAGTATTGTGAACTATCTCCTTGAGACAAATATTAACATTTCAAAATGTTTTGATAAATCATTCTTTCAGCATCTCCAATCATGTCATCCTATTACAGGTGATTTTCTGGTTTAAATCACAGTTACTAGTTGTTTTGCTTAGGAAGTAAGGCAGAGTACATCAGAGCTCTCAATTTCTATTCTAAATGATTTCTTCTTATGTTGTTCCCTATAAAAGAGGGGAATCTATAACACCCCCATTCTCTATGTGCAGAGGTCTAACACTGAACTACTGGACTTATGGACTTCAAAGTACTTGAGAAATTATGACATGGGCATTTTGGATCACTAATCTTGTTTGTCTCAGTTTCCTCATCTATAAAATGAGCTGGAGAAGGTAATGGTAAACCATCTTTGTCAAGAAAACCACAAGTGGGGTCATGAAAAGTTGGGAATGACTGAAATACGTGAACAAAAACATCAACAATTTCTCTATTATTATATTACTTCAGTAACCATAGATCTACTCCTTTAAACTCAGGAAAAATTTTTAACGTGTCCTCCTTTTGCTTAATGACACTTAATTAATCCTGTTACAAATAAGAGAAGGATCTGTGACAGACAACAGCAGCATTAGAGGAAATTCTAGTGAGTTCACTCCTGACAGAATAGGTTGCAACTCCTCTATGGTTTGCCAGAGAATCCTGGAAAGTTGCCTGAAGCTGATAGAGACTTAATGGCCTAAGATCACAAAGCTAGTAACCCTCAGAAGTGAGATTGAATCACATTTTTTTTCGTGACTCCAAGACTATACTGCCTCCCTCTTTCCTTCTCTTCCTCTCCTCATCTTTTCCTTCTCTCATCCAAATAATGGTCTATAATCCAACATTAGTAAAAAAAAAATAGACGCAGAGTTGGTTGTAAATTTAGCAACAACATATGTGGAAAACAGCACTTGAAAAGAGCTATTGTATTTAGTTCATGAAAAAATCAACCATTTTCCTTCTAAATTTATTTTTCTTTTCCACTAAGAGATTGACTTCTCATTTAGTGTTCACATGTGAAACACCTACAGCTGAATAACTTATTAGATATAACTACATATATACTAAACAATAAAGTTGAAAGAGAAAAATAAAAAAATAAAAATGTATCTAAATTTTTAAAAATTTTGTAAAAGTGAGTTATTTAAAAAATAAGTGATATTGGGGATATGTATGACTGGAAAAGAAAATGAACTACTCTGATAACAAGAATTTGAAATAACTGGGCAGTCTGAAATCTACAGTGGTACTTCTAGATACGAAAAGAAGAGAAAGGTCTCCATCGAGATGATAGATGCATGAAGAACAACTTAAGGAAAAATATCTGCACTGATGAAATTAAGCATCTGCCACAGAATACAAAAAGGTGTGCATTTCAACTCCATATTTATTAAATATCTGATACATTCTGTGCGAATAAAAAGGTTGCATACATTTCCTAATTTGAAAAATAAATTTCAATTTAGATATAGCTTAGGGGAAAAATCGAGGGATAGTTTGCAGTCATTACAGAGGCCTCTGGGCGTCGCTGCTCACTAATAACTGAGACCAGTCCCAGGAAAGAGCCAATCAATCCTTGCTGCTCCTAAATCACAAAACACTAACAGATCAGACCAGCAAACCCTGGGACTGCAGGATAAACCATCACCCTCTGCTTTTCAACTTTTCTGATGGATAATTATTCATTTTGACTCAGGCGAGGCAAGAATTGATTCAGACACTCAGGTGGAACCAGGATTAATTTGTGGCAGTGAGATACAAATGGCTGCTCTTCTGAGGTTCCATGGATTCAGAGGGCATATCCTTCTTTGCTTTGTCCTGGATATACTTTTGGGATCTTGTGCCGAACAGATTCGTTACTCTGTGACAGAGGAGAAGGAGAAAGGCTCTTTTGTGGGCGACATCGCCACGGATCTGGAGCTTCAGCCTCAGGAGCTTTCAGAACTCGGAGCCCGAATTGTCTCCGGAGGTAAGACACAGCATTTTGTTCTGAATTCCAGAAATGGAAGCTTAATAATTGCAGACAGAATAGACAGAGAAGAGCTTTGTCCCGGGGCCCCAAAGTGTTTTTTGAATTTAGACATCCTTCTTGAGGATAAAGCGAATATTTATGGAGTGAATGTGGAAATAACTGATATCAATGATAACAAACCTTACTTCCAGGCTGAAGAAGTGGAAGTAAAAGTCAGTGAAATTGCAGCTCCCGGAATGCGATTTCCTCTCCCAGAAGCATTGGATTCAGATATAGGTGTGAACTCAGTTCAGAACTACCAGCTGAGCCCGAACCATCACTTCTCACTGCATGTGCAAAACGGAACAGACGGGACCAAATACCCGGAACTCGTGTTAGAGCGGGCCCTGGACCGCGAAGAAGAGTCAATTCATTTTCTCATCCTCAGAGCCTCGGACGGGGGAGATCCTGTTCTCTCAGGCACTACGAGAATCCGAGTGACTGTCCTTGATTTCAATGACAACGCGCCAGTGTTTACTCAATCTGTGTATAGTGTGAATGTTCCTGAGAGTGTGCCTGTGAGAACTTTAATACTTGCAGTGACTGCGACTGATCCAGACGAGGGAGTCAATGGGCAAGTGACATACTCTTTCAGGAAAATAGCTGAAAGAACCTCAAAGATCTTCCAAATGAACACTGTTACAGGCGAAATATCAACTATGAAAAACCTAGATTATGAAGAATCTGCCCTTTATGAGATGGAAGTACAAGCTGAGGACGGTCCTGGGCTTCTGGGGAAAACTAAAGTCCTGGTTTCAGTCTTAGATGTAAATGACAACGCTCCCGAAGTGAGTATAACGTCTCTCACAAAGTCAGTTTCTGAAGACTCTCTCCCAGGGACTGTAATTGCCCTTTTAAATGTACATGACCGGGACTCTGGAGAGAATGGACGTGTTGTGTGTTCTATACCTGAGAATTTGCCTTTTAAACTTATCAAATCTTACGAAAATTATCACAAATTGGTAACAGTTGGAGCCCTGGACAGAGAGAAGGTCTCCCAGTACAATGTCACTGTGACGGCTACAGACTGGGGGACCCCGCCCCTTTCCATGGACACTTACATCTCCCTGAATGTGGTAGACACTAACGACAATCCTCCTACCTTCAGTCAGGCATCCTACTCTGTATATATCAGAGAAAACAATCTCAGAGGTGCTTCTATCTATTCCGTAATCGCCCATGACCCAGACAGCGAAGAGAATGGACGAGTCATTTACTCCATTGCAGAAGACATTCTCCAGGAAGCACCTCTCTCCTCCTACATCTCCATTAACTCCGACACTGGCGTTATCCATGCTCTATACTCCTTCGATTACGAACAGTTACATAATATTCAACTGCTTGTGATTGCCCAAGATGCTGGGGACCCACCTCTCAGTAGCAACGTATCTCTGACTCTTTTCATCCTGGATCAGAATGACAATGCCCCCCAAATCCTATATCCTGTACTTCCCACAGATGGCGCCACTGGAGTGGAGTTGGCTCCCCGCTCTGCAGAGCCAGGATACTTGGTGACCAAGGTGGTGGCAGTGGATGGAGACACAGGCCAAAATTCCTGGCTGTCCTATCATCTACTCAAAGCCACAGAACCAGGCCTCTTTTCTGTGGACCTACGCACAGGAGAGATTAGAACCGCCCGAGTCTTTCTAAACAAAGATACCTTCAAACAGAATTTGGTTGTATCAGTCACAGACAATGGAGAGCCTCCCCTCTCTGCCACTGTTAGTGTCACAATAGTTGTGGCTGACAGTATTCCCGAGGTCCTCTCAGATCTCAACCATCTGACTGTCTTTGAAGTCCCCAGTGAATCCAGTCTCACTTTCTATCTGGTCCTGGCTGTGGTTGCTGTGTCCTGCCTGTTTTTTT
>JAJPUD010031944.1:0-11597 GCA_023553655.1 Myrmecobius fasciatus | reverse complement strand
GGGGTGGGGCGAAGGAGGGGAAAAGCTTGGGGAAAAAAGTTTTTTGCAAAGGTCAATGTAGAAAAATCACTCATATGTTTTGTAAATAAAAAGCTTTATTAAAAAAAAGAAATACTATGGTCAGTTTTGCTGTATATATAATTCTTGGTTGCAGTCCTAAAAAAGAATAACATATTCCAACCCCTTTTCTTCTTTAATGTGGAAGCTGCTGAATCCTGGCTCTTGTTCCACAATATTTGATTTGTTTCTTTCTCACTGATTAAAATATTTTCCTATGAAGGAGGAGCTTAAGAAGTTGGCTATAATATTCCTGATAATTTTCATTTTGAGATCTCCTGTAGCAGATAATTATTGGATTCATTCAACTCTACCTTCTGGATTTAAGATTAAAGGAAAGTTTTTTCTGAATAATTTCTTAAAAGATTATGTCTAAGCTCTTTTATTTATTTGATCATGAATTTCAAGTAGTCCAATAATTCTTAATTATATCTTTTTGATCTAGCCTAGTTTTTTCCCCATAAGATATTTCACATTTTCTTGTATTTTTCGTTGTTTTCATTTGGTTTTATTATTTATTTTGTATATATATTTAATAATTATTTTTGTTTCCCCAGTTACATGTAAAAACTTTTTGTTTTACAAGTACATTCATTTCTAATATATTCCCATATGAATCATGTTGAGAGAGAAAAATCAGAACAAAAGTGAAAAACCACAAGGAAAAAAAAATATGAAAATAGCATGTGCTTCTCTACATTCAGTCTTCATAGTTTTCCCACTGGATGCAGATGGAGTTTTCCATTCAAAGTTTCTTGGGATTGCCTTGGATCACTAAACCACTGAGAAGTATCAAGTCTATCATAGTTGATAATTATACAATCCTGCTGTTGCTATGTGCACTGTTTTCCCAGTTCCCAGTTCAGCATCAGTTCATGTAAATCTTTCCAAGAGTTTCTACAATCAGTTTGTTCATCATTTTTTTACAGAAAAATAATATTTCTTTACTTTCATATAGCTTATTCAGCCATTCCTTGATTGATGGGTATCTACTCGCTATGCAATTTCTTGTCACCGCAAAAAGCTACAAACATGTTTGCACATGTGGATCCTTTGGTCTCTTTCACATTTTATTCTTTCTTGATGTTTGGTGAAATCATTGGTTTCCATTTACCCAATTCTATGTTTTTAAGGAATGCTTTTTTTTTAGTGAGCTTTTGTACCTCCTTTTCCATTTGCTTTATTTTGCTTTTTAAGGAGTTCTCTTCAGTGGATTTTTGTGCCTCTTTTACTGTTTGGCCAATTTTGTTTTTGAGGTATTATTTTCTTTATTCATTTTTATGCCTGTCTTATCAAACTAGTAATTCCTTTTTGTCCATTTTTTTCCATCACTTTTTTTTTCTTTTTACAATTTTTCCTATACCACTCATCTCTTTAACTTTTCTAGGACTTCTTATTGGGCTTGAATCAAATTAGCAGTTTTATGCTCTGAGATTCTATTTTTTTGTTTTTTGCATGTTGTTGTATTCTTCTGGGTTTGTGTCTTGGTCTTTTCTGATACCCTAGTAACTTTTTATAGTACAATTATTATTATTATTATTGCTGTTTACTCATTTTCCAGCATATTTTTAACCTGGAAATTTACGTTCTACTTACCTGAGGGTGAAAAGACCTCTCCCTATACTTAGGCTTTTTTATGCTATAGCTTTTACATGTCATTCAAGAGGCCTTCAAGTTTTCAGCACTTATAAGTTAGTGTGATACTGGGAGAAGTAAGATCACTGATCTTCAGGTTTGCACTCCGGTATTTATCCAAAAAGAACTTTTACTTTCCTGTAGTCAGGAATGATACTTCTCTTCTTAGCCCTGGAACTGTGATCAGATCTCTTGCTCTACTCTCTTCCAAAAATGTTAGCATGTCTCTCAGACTTCTCTTTTCCCCTACAACTGCAAGTGAGCCTTTCTTACTTAAAACTGTGACTGGGGTCTCTGCTTCCTTGTGACTAACTACAATTACTCCTCTCTGCTCTGGAACTGCCACTCATAAATCTTGTGGGTCATGGAGTTGCCAAACAGCACCAACTGAACCCAGTGCCATTAAAACAAATTCTTTCTTTCAGACCAATTGTCTGACTTCCTTAACATGAAAAAACTGAGAGCTTCCAATGCTGCTGCCATTATATGCTTGCACTCTGATAGGTTCCACTCCAGTGTCACAGACTTCTCATGCCAATCTCCCAAATTGTCTTGAAAAGGAAAAAAAAAACCTCACCTCAATCTTTTCTTCACTCTGCCAATCTGAAATTTTATTTGAAAATGTTATTTTAAAACTGTGTGGAGAAAATGTTGAGAAATCTCATACCTTTACTCCACCATTAGCTTCCAATTTGACTTTTACTAAAAAGGAGGAGCTGGTTGCTGATGGCCTTTAGCAAATTATATAACTTTTCTAAGGCTCAATTTCCTCATTTATGAAATGAGAAAGTTGAGCCAATTAGACCTTGAGGTACTTTTAGTTATTTATTTATAAATAGATGGTGAATAAAAAAAAGATATTTCTGATCTTCCAATGAACTCTGAATATATCAATCTGTTCCACAACAATATGAAACAAATTATCAAACTTTTACTAATATTTAGGCCCAGTATAGAAGAATGTTATAAAAATTCTGTCAACAATGTGAAGATTTAGAATGCAGTGTATGTCAGAAATGAAACTAAGGATCTTTAAAACTCTGTGAGGATATGAAAAGTTACTCCAAATCAATATTGATCAGAGAAATGCAAATTAAGACAACTCTGAGATACCACTACACACCTGTCAGATTGGCTAAAATGACAGGAAATGATAATGATGAGTGTTGGAGGGGATGTGGGAAAACTGGGGCACTGATACATTGTTGGTGGAACTGTGAACGGATCCAGCCATTCTGGAGAGCAATTTGGAACTATGCACAAAAAGTTATCAAACTGTGCATACCCTTTGACCCAGCAGTGTTTCTATTGGGCCTATATCCCAAAGAGATCTTAAAGGAAGGAAAGGGACCCACATGTGCAAGAATGTTTGTGGCAGCCCTTTTTGTAGTGGCTAGAAACTGGAAACTGAATGGATGCCCATCAATTGGAGAATGGCTGAATAAATTATGGTATATGAATGTCATGGAATATTATTTTTCTGTAAGAAAGGACCAACAGGATGATTTCAGAGTGGCCTGGAGAGACTTGCATAAACTGATGCTGAGTGAAATGAGCAGAACCAGGAGATTAATATACACAGCAACAACAAAAGTGTATGATAATCAGTTTTGATGGACATGGTTCTCTTCAACAATGAGATGTTTCAAACCAGTTCCAGTTGTGCAGTGATGAAGAAAGCCATCTATACCCAGGGAGAGGCCTGTGGGATCTGAGTCTGGACCACAACATAGCATTTTCACACTCTCTATTTATGTTTGCTTGTATTATGTTTTCCTTGTCAGTTTTTTTTCTTATAGAACTGTATAAATATGTATATACTTATTTGATTTGTCAAGTATTTTAACATAATTAACATATATTAGACTTCCTGCCATCTAGGTCAGGGGGTGGAGGGAAGCAGGGAAAAATTTGTAACAGAAAGCTTTGCAAGGGTCAATATTGAAAAATTACCTATGCATATGTTTTGCAAATAAAAAAACTTTAATAAAAAAAACCTCTACGTGGAGAAAGAAAAGAATTATTTAAAAAAAGAAGACATTTCCTTGGGGTAGATGGGATTATGGTAACTGACAGCAGAGAGAAGTCAGAGAAGTTCAGTTCTTATTCTATTATTGTTTTGCCTGAAAAGAAGAATGATCTTCATACCAAAAGTGACAGAACAGAAAGGACTAATACAAAATTGACATAGTATATAAGTAAGGAGACAGTGGGTGAGTTCTGAGGTATGCAAGGGAACTAGCTCGCATAAATTGAACTTTTTAAGTCCTAAAAAAACCAGAAAAATTGGAATTGATTATTCACTGTTAGTTATATTTGAAAATCATTAAGGTACAAGATTGGAGAAGAGCAAATTTCTCAATTTTTAAAAGAAAAATCACAAATTCTGCAAATTTTAAGAAAATAAGTTTGACTTTTTTTTCTGGAAAAATGTTGTAATGAATCACTAAAATAATAATGAATATCTAAAAAGGGAAATTGTGTTTACAAAGAACATGAGAAACCTCTTATTTCTCCTCAGATTTCTCTCTTTCTTTCTCTCTTTATTTCAGATGCCTTCCTTCACTATTTCTTTCTTTATCCCAGAAGCTTGCTTTCATGAAGAACTGGCCTTTTTCCTTGCCAAGGTAAAAGCTTTCACATGCACAACTGATAGATCCTTTTCTGTTAGATCTTCTCCTTCATCTTGATGTTTATATAACTCCAACTCTTTCGCTACCCTTCAAATTTTACCCATTTTCTAGCAATTTCCTTAGTCTTTATAAATCCAATAATTTTTCCTCCATTATAAAAAAATAATCATGATTCATCCATCACTGCTAGTTATCATTCTATACCTTTCTCATTATACTTGTTTTGTTCAGCATCAGTTAATATAAATCTTCCCATTACTTTCTAAAATCAATTTATTCATCATTTTTATGGAACAATAATACTCCATTATGTTCATATACCATAACTTTATCAGCCATTCCCCAACTGATGGACTTCTACTCATTTTTCAATTCTTTGCCACCACAAAAAGGGATGCTACAAATATTTTTTGCACATATGGAACCTTTTCTTTCTTATATGATTTCTTTGGGATACAGAATCAGTAGTGGCACTGTTGCATCAAAGGCACAGATTTATAGTCCTTTGTACATAGTTACAAATTGCTCTCCAGAATGGTTGGATTATTTCACAATTCCACCACCAATGCACTAGTGTCCCAGTTTTCCCACACCCTTTGCAGCATTTATCATTATCTTTTCCTGTCATCTTGACCAATTTGAGAAGTGTGAGGTGGTAACTCAGTTGTTTTAATTTGCATTTCCCTAATCAATAGCGATTTAGAGCATTTTTTATGAGTACAGATGACATTAATTTCTCCATCTGAAAATTATCTGTTAATATTCCTTGACCATTTATCAATTGAAGAATGACTTATATTCTTATAAATTTGACTCCGTTCTTTATATATTTTAAAACGAGGCCTCTTTCAGAAATACTGGCTGTGAGAATTTTCCCCAGCTTTCTGTTTCCCTTCTAATCTTATCTGCATTAATTTTGCTTGTGCAAAACTTTTTAAGTTAATGTAATCACAGCTGTCCATTTTGCATTTTATAATGTTCTTTGGTTTTTTCTTTAGCTATAAATTCCTCTCTTTTCCAAAGATCTGATAGGTAAACTATTCCTTTCTCTCTGAAATTGCTAATAGTATCAACCTTTATGTATTAACCATGTACCCATTTTTACTTTATCTTCGTTTGGATTGTGACATGTGGGTCTGTGCCAAGTTTCTAACATACAATTTTCCAGTTTTCCCAGAATTTTTTGTCAAATAGTAAGTTCTTATCCCAGAAGCTGTAATCTTTGAATTTATTAAACAGTAGATTACTATTGTCATTAGTTATTGTGTCATATGTATCTAATCTACTCCACTGATCCACTATTCTACTTCTTAGCTAGTGTTCAGATGGTTTTGATAATTATTGTTTTATAAAACAGTTTGAAGTCTGCTACTGGTAGGTCATAATCTTTTTTTTTTTCATTAATTCCCTTACTATTATTGAGCTTTTCTTTTTACAGAAGAATTTTGTTAACTTTTTCTACTTCTATAAATATAATTTTTAGCAAGTTAATTAGTATAGAACTGAACAAATATGCTAAATTATACAGAATTGCCATTTTTATTATATTAGCTCAACCTACTCATGAGAAATTACTGTTTTCTGACTTTATTTCTGTGAAAATGTTTTGTGGTTTTGATAATAGAGTTCCTTGGTTTGTTTTGGCAGGTAGACACCTAAGTATTTTATTTTGTCTACAGCTAATTTAAAAGTAATTTCTCTTTCTATCTCTTGCTCCTCTTCTTTGTTATTAATATATAGAATGCTGATGATTTATGTTGGCTTATTTTACACCCTAAGACTTTGCTAAAACTTAATTGTTTGAAATAGATTTTTAATTGATTCTTTGGGATTCTCTTATTATAGTGTCATCATCTGCAAAGAGTGATAGTTTTATCTTCTCATAACCTATGCTAATTCCTTGAATTTTTCCTTTTTTTCTTATCTAGTACAATATGAAATAACAGAGGTGATAATGTGCATCCTTTTTTCATACCTGATCTTATTTGAAATGCATTTAGCTTCTAGGCATTACAAAAAATGCTTGTCAATTTTTTAAAAATTCTGATGAATTTTAAGGAAATCTCCAATTTATCATTTTATGGAAAACTTCATTTATTTCTATGCTCTCTACAGTTTTTAATAGGAATAGTTGCTTTATTTTGTCAAATACTTTTTCTGCATTTATCAAGATTATCATATGATTTCTGTTAATTTTATTATTTATATGGTCAATTATGACAATGGTTTTCCTTATATTAAACTATTCCTTCATTCCTAATATAAATCTCACTTGGTCATAGAGTATTATCCTACTGATAAATTGTAATCTCTTTGCTAATATTTTATTTAAATTTTTCTGCATCAATGTTTATTAGGTGGCTTGATCTATGATTTTCTTTCTCTGTTTTGGCTCTTCCTAGTTTAGAAAAGTGCTATGTCTATATTATTGAAGGAATTTGGCAGAATTCCTTCTTTGCCTATTTTTTCCAAATAGCTTGCATAGTATGGGAACTAATTGGAAGTAAATGTTGTTTTCAATTAGATTGTCAGATTTGTTGGCATACAAATGGGCAAAATACCTGCTAATTTTTGCTTCAATTTTATTAATCTCTCCTTTGTTTTCAGAATTTCTAATTTGGGATTTAATTAGGCATTTTAAATTTGTTCTATCTTTTTTAGCTCTTTTAGTTGTATGTCCAATTCATTGATATCCTCTTTCTTTCTTTCTTTTTTTCATGTAACCATATAAAGATATAAAATTTACCCTAAAAGCTGCTTTGGCTTCATCCCATAAGTTTTGGTGTAATGTCTCATTATTGTCATTTTCTTGGATGAAATTATCTATTGCTTCTATTATTTTTTGTTTGACCCACTCATTTTTTAGAATTAGATTATTTAATTTCCAATTAGTTTTTAATCTGTTCTTCCTTGGCCCTTTTCTTAACTTCCCTATTATGGTCAAGGGTACCACCATCCTTTTTATTACCCAAAATCAAAACCTAGATCGCATCTTTCACCTCTCACTCTCTTACCCCATTCCCACATTCAATTAGTTGACAAATATTGATGTTCCTTTCTCCACAATATCTCTCACATATGAGCCTTTCTGTCTATTCAAATAGGTAAATAGTTCAAATTCTTGTCCTCTATTATTTAGATTATTGCAATGGTTTCTAATTAGTTTCCTTCCCTCAAGTTTCCCTCCATTTCTGTCCATTCTCTGAACTTCAATTCAATTGTTTCCTTAAGCAGAGATTTGAATATATAACTCCCCTACTAAGTCAATTCCAAAGACTTACTATTGCTTCTATGATTGAAGAATAAATCCTGTGTTTAGCTTTTAAGCCTTACAACTTGCTTCAACTTAGTTTTATCACTTCATTAAACATTATTTCCTTATCCATACTCAATGATACAACAAAACTTGATCACCTACTATGTACCTTACTGATTCTCCATGACTTTACACCAGCCATTCCCCATCCCTGAGATATATTTTCTCCTTGTTCCCACCTCATAGAAGAATCTACCTCTTCATTCAAGAAATATTTCAAGCATCACTTTCAACATGAATCTTTTCTTGATGTAGCCAATATCTAATGCGTTCTTTCTAATAATGCCTTCCTTCTCATGTACTACATTATAATTAATTTATTTGTATTTATTCTCCTTATATTTATTTTGCATATACTTACAAATACTTATGGGATAGCACATTGAGGGACACATTAAATAATGTGCAGATATTGACTTCCTGGTCATAGTTTTTAGGGAATGCAAAGTATTTCCCTGACTAGTTGCAGTCAAAGTAACATTTGGAAAGTTTGTGTAGAGGGGAGGTGATCCAGTTTCTAGTCATAATTGACTAAGTGACTGGAGATCTAATTGGCTAAGAAGCCAGATTGAGTGAAGGATGGAGTCATTCTGAAGGTTCTGAGCAGAGATATCAACTTATTAATTGGCCATCCAAATTGTTTCTCAGTATTTTGTATTTCCAATCAATGAATAAGGTAAGAAATATTAGGATGTATTAACAGGAGGGAAGAATGTCTGCCCCATGTTCCATATAGATGCAGCTTGTCTCTTAGTAGATGGTATTTTTGTTTCTTTTGTAATAGTTCTTCCTGCATCTAGAAGTATCTGGATATAAATGGATCCTGGAACTAAATGAGTGTACTAGTTCTTTGGAAAGAGTGGTGTCTAAAGAAGCAAAGAGACAGCAGCTCTAGTTTATAAAAGTAGAACATTTGCTTTGAAAGATGGTCCTTTGCTGTTGTGGAAAGCTTGGATATCAGTAAAAAATACTTTGCGAATCCCCAAAAGCAACCCTGACCACTAATGTCTTCCTTTTCAATTCTTGGCCTGTTTTATTATCCATTTGTTCATCTTCCCCTGTAATTAGTTAGGGAATGTGATATGAAGATCCAAGTGTGGTAGAAAAAAACAGTTTGATTCAATAATTATTGCAAATATTGTCAATTTTTTTCTGTTTGTAATCATTTTTCTCTCATTTTATCTTTGAATGCTCGTTGGGATGACTATGCTGAGTTGCATATCTTGATTAGTTTTAACTAATCTCCACCACTTTTCTCTGCCTAATGATATTATATTGATCATAAATATTCATCAGTTTTCTCTGTAAGATCTTCAGATGAATTTGTAATCCAATATATTACCATTATTCCTTCTTTCTATCTTTTTGCAGTTATTAAATGTTTGCTGACTAAGTTTTTTCTCTGGGCTTTTTTTGATCTCATTGTAGGAATTAATTTACACAGATGAAACTTCTGGATAAAAAAATATCACATTCAATTTCAATGTCATTTCTATTGTCCATTTCCTACTTTTTTCCCCTTTTCCATAACAAGTTGAACTAACTCAGGTTTAAATCTCAATTGTATGATGTATCTTTTTTTCACGATTAACCTTTCTTCATGTTTATTGTAAATTCTGATTTTATATCTGAAGAATTGATGATCTGAATAAATACAAACATGTTTCATAGTTAATTTTCAAGTATGAAAAATTTAGAATAGAAAAGGATCTTAATATCCATTGAGTACAATCCCTTAATCTTATAGATGATGATAGAAAAGCTAAGTGTCACACATTTATTGAGTGTCTGGGGAGGGATTTGACCTCCAGTCTTTCTGCCCACAAACTTGATATTCTATTCATTACATCAAAGGTATTGAAGTGGGCATTTATCTCCCAAGCTCCAGAGTGCTACTTGAACCAGATTTAAATATAATTTGGAAATGTTTAACAAAATAAAAATTCAATTCAATGGGGGGGGGAGGTGCGGAGCCAAGATGGTGGAGTGAAAACATGACTCTCTGCATCCTCCTCTGATCTTCTCTCAAATCAACAATAAAATATGCCTCTGAACTGATCTTCAAGTCAATGAATCCAGAAATATTTGGACACTGCTTGCTGATATCTCTGAAGAACTTAATATCAGGTTTGTCTAACTCGGACAGAGGGAGAAACAGTGGTGTAGGCCGGAAGTGAGGGTGGGACTCAGCTCACTGTGGCAGAAACTCCAAACTCCAAACACCTGGAGTTTATCTGAGGCACTTGGGACACTCTGCCCTGATTGGGGGCAGGTGTTCTGGCAGACTGGCCTTGTTTAAGGAGTAATCCCGATTTAGTCCTACCCCCACAGCCCAGCACCTTAAGTTAATTCGCCAAAGTGCCCCAGGGCAAAGAACTTCAGCCGCCATTTTTTCCACGGTTTAAAGAGACATCCACACTGTCTAAAAAAAAAAAAAATGAAGAAACAAAAGAGAGCTCTCACCATAGACAGCTTTTATCAAGAAAAAGAAGCCATGACCCCAGATCCTGAGGTACCTTTAGACAAACTACCAGAAGAAAGTACTAAAGACCATCACTGGTCACTTTTTCAAAAGGCCTTTCTGGAAGATTGCATAAAGAACCTCAAAAGAGAGCTGGATGATAAATGGGAAAATAAACTGAAATCAGTGCAAGAAGGATATGATGCCCTGTAAAAGAGATATGAAAAAGACACCAATTTATTGAAAAATAAAATTAATGAAGTGGAAAAAGAGCGCAATGAACAAAAAAATTCAATTGGCCAGTTACAAAAGGAGCTTAAAAAGGTAACTAAAGAAAACAACACTTTAAAAATAAGAATTGAACAAATGCAAGTGAATGACTCAATAAGACTTCAAGAATCAGTCAAACAAAAACAAAAAAAAATAAAAAATTAGAAGAAAATATGAAATATCTCCTAGGAAAAACAACTGACTTGAAAAAGAGATTTAGGAGAGACAATCTAACGATTATTGGACTTCCTGAAAGCCATGATGAAAAAAAGAATCTAAACAATATCTTCCAGGAAATCCTGAAAGAAAACTGCCCTGAGATTGTAGAATCAGAAGGCAAAATCACCATTGAAAGAATTCAGTGATCACCTCTTGAAAGAGACCCCAAAATTAAAACCCCAAGGAATATAGTGGCTAAATTTCAGGACTATAGCACCAAGGAACAGATTCTGCTAGCAGCTAGAAAGAAACAATGCAAATACTGAGGATCAATAATTAGAATCACACATGATCTGTCAAGCTCCACGTGGAAGGATCGAAGGGCTTGGAACCAGATATTCTGAAAGGCAAAGGAACTTGGATTACAGCCAAGAATAACCTATCCAGCTAGAATGAGCATTATCCTCCAGAGAAGAAGATGGTCATTCAATGATATAGGTGAATTTCACCTATTTCTAATGAAAAGACCAGATCTGAACAAAAAATTCAACACCCAAACACAGAACTCAAGAGATGCATAAAAAGGTAAAAAGGAAAGGACTCTTGAGAACTTTATTTTTACTAGAGGGATACTTAAAGTTTAGGGGAATAATTAACTAGATATTACTTTGATAATATGAAAAAGAGAACTAGAGGGGGAAAAGGTTGTCATACTGGGGAAAAGAGGGAAAGAGTGGTAAAATAAGATCTAAAAAAAAGGAGGTAAAAACAAGGTAAAATCTCTTGAAAGGCAAAGAAAACCTAATATAATTGAGAGAAAGAGGGGAGGGAGATGAGCATTGTGTTAATCTTACTCTCATCAGGTTGGGCTCTAAAAGTGTATATCACACACTTGATTTCACATAGAAACTTGTTTGTTGCTAGAGGGAAGTAGGGGGGAAAGGAGGAAAAGAAAAGGATAAACTAATAGAAGGGAAAATAGAAGAATCAGGGGAAAGGACTAAAAAAAGGGGGAGGGGATCTAAAGAGTGGTGGATTGTTTGGGGGAGGGGGTCATCAAAAGCAA
>JAJPUD010031943.1:0-12221 GCA_023553655.1 Myrmecobius fasciatus | reverse complement strand
GTATTAGATTACCTGTCATCTAGGGGTGGGGGGCGGGGGGAGGGAAAGGAAAAGCTTGGGGAAAAAAAAGTTTTTTTTTGCAAAGGTCAATGTTGAAAGGTCATTCATATGTTTTGCAAATAAAAAGCTTTATTAAAAAAAAAAAAGAATCTCTGTGATGTTCTGAGCCTTTTTGCTATCCGTACAATATCATGTCTAAATAGTACCTCTTCAACTGTTGGCAATCTCTTTTCTATTTGGACTCTGGTCAATCCATCTTCAATAAGAGCAGTAAAACATTTTGGTAAGCACATGTCACCCTGTTTTATGTCCTCCTTAATATTGACAGAGGATAAATTTATTTTTTGCCTCATTAAGGAATCTACCATGATTGACATGTATAAGTGAAAGATACCCCATTGGTGTCAGCTTTCATATAATCTATAAAAAAAGATGTTTGAGAAGCAAACAAAATAAGGCATATCTAACATGAATTTGACATTTTTTATTTATAGAAAAATTAATTATGGAGATATTTTGACACTCTATTTGATAGTATATAGTTACAGAGACTTAAAGTTAGAAAGGAAAATAAAGGGCATCTAGCCCAAGGCCATCATTTGACAGAAGAGGAAACTGCATCACAGGGCAGTTAAGTAATTTGCTCAAGGTCACATAGAAAGTATAAAGTAATAGAGCTAGGATTTGACTCAACACAATTTAATTCAAGGTCCAACACTCTTTTTTTCTGATACAAATTTAAAAATATAAGTGAAATATTGCTTCAAGTAAGCTAATTGAATTTGGAAAATTATAAAAATACTATGTGAATAAACTGCTTTCCCTTTTATTAAAAAATACTACTCCTGAGTATCTTTGGACTGATTTAATAGATAATTTTATTTCTGATAAAGAAAAGAATGTAACACTTTTAAACTTAGGAATGATAATATTAGTTGAGACTGATTGATAGGTAATACACTGTAATTGTACCTGAGATCCGACCTGCAGAATCTCTATATTTTTGCTTTTCAGTCTTTTAAGCAAAGGCTGCTTAATGGGTCAAATTGTATGATGATGAGGCAATAGGGACAAAGGTGGAAACACAATATTCATTTTCCCCTGTTATAGGAAGATAGATTAGAATTACCAGGGCTCATTATATTTATCTATCTATCTACATGTAATGTACACTAGAATCATAGATACATAGATATTCTTGTTAAATAAAGCACTGGGGGTTTGTTGTAAGAAATGATGGCTTATGAAGGTATGCGTCAGTAATGGTAAATTTGAGTACAGGTAAGATTACTGAAGTATCTTCTTTTATGCCTGAATCCTGATTCATTAGTGAGCAAAATCATCATATATACAATATCTGTAGACTTCAGCAGTGAATGTGTACATAATAATTGTTATGGGTCCTAGAGTTAGTGGTGTCAAAAACAATTAGAAATGAATACCTGTAGAAGCATACTGACTTAAACAGAAATTAACATTATCTATGTTGCATTATATTTTTATGCATTCATTTGCCAATGACTTGGAGTTTGAAAGCACTGAGTTTGATACCTCTACATACAGATTATCACTGGTTCCTGATATCTGAATTTCTAAATCTAGGAACTCTCTCTTCTTTAGAGGATCTACTGCCAGATCATGCATTGGAGTTCAAGGACTTCCAAAGGAATCAGATGATTTTGGCTTATACAATTTAAATGGAGTCCAAAAATGTTTGGAATCTACTCTCATTCCTATAGAGTAGCTTACATTTCTGTAGTCATTATCATATTACACTGCTCTGGAATCTTCAGGAATTTATTTGGTCTAGTTTAGAAGTAGAATTTTTGGGTACAGTGGGATATTGTTAAAGCCTGCCACCTAGGAAACTCCTAGGTTCATCCATCATCTTTGAGTATATCTCAGTATAATTTTACAATTCGTAGAAGGCATTTAACAACTAACACATTTCCTGGTCCAAGAATAGATAGAGCTTCAATCTTCTGTAGGGGTCAAAAAAGAGGAATTATAACTTTAGATGAACTTTTTTTTAAAGAATAAAACAGATACATAGATGGAGATCAAGAAACAAGAAAGAGTATAAATACAATGAGTTCATATTTCTAAGTTCCAGACTTTTTAAAGCAAAAATTATCACACCAAACCTAACATTTACATTCTACTTCACAGAAGCTCTTTCTGTAAAATAGCCAGCTACTCACCTAAACATACTACTTTAACATTTACATTTTTTTTTATTAAAAGCTTTTTATTTACAAAACATATGAGTGATTTTTCTACATTGACCTTTGCAAAAATTCTTTCCCCAAGCTTTTCCCCTCCTTCCCCCCACCCCCACCCCTAGATGACAGGTAATCTAATACATGCTAAATATGATAAATTATATGACAAATCCAATATATGTATACATATCTATACAGTTATCTTACTGCACAAGAAACATCAGATCTAGAAAGAGGAAAAAAAACAACCTAAGAAGGAAAACAAAATAACATTTACATTTGCACAAACATGCAAACATAATTTTAAGTATATCAGAACACATTTTTAAATTTATAAACTAACACTTTCTTATCAGCAGCCATATTGAAAGGGGAGAATATATAAGGGAAAATTTAGGTGATCTAAAACAATAAAGAATTTACAAATTTATTAAAAACTAATAAATTGCTATTCATTGCTACAACATACATTTGTTTTACTTCCTTCAGTATTATGTTTCAAAAATTAAGGGAAAAATACCTAGATAAACATATATGTAATTCATACAAAGATGTGCATTTGGCACATGTTTTAGTTGGAGTATTAAGCTCTATTCAATCCAAGAAACTTTTATTAAATGTGTCACATGGATCAGAACCCATAAGATACCTAGAAAATAAGATATTATATAGTTAATTAAGTTTTCTGTATAGACCAGAGATGAGCATAAAACTATGTAAAGGGATGTTACTCTGGTGGAAGTATATTGAGAACTAGTCCTACCTATCTGGTAATTCAAGTTCACCATTGCAATAAAATGAAACACTCATACAAGATCCTACAATTAACATTTTTTTTATTAAGCTATAATAAGGAAAGGCAAAGGATATTCATTGTAGACACTGTCTTGCTTCTGCTAGGATTAAGTCTCCTGTCTCTGTATTGCACATGGTAATCCGTGGGTCAAGCAATAAAATCAAGCTAGATCTCTTCTGGCTTTATGTACTCAGGAAACTATGAAGCTTGTCAATAGCTCTGGATCAAATCCTCTGTGTCAGTTAAATCTGGCATATAATTTCAGTACCTTTTAAGGAAAAGCATATATATATATATATATATACACTGGAGACAGGGACAGAAGTTAGGAAATTTCTTCAGTCTTCTAGGTGAGAGACAAAGGCATGTCTATATGTGTGTGTGTGTGTATGATTTTCCATGAATTTATGAAATTTCAGTTCATTCAAAATTGATTCTACTACATTCAATAAGGGGGAAAGGAAAAAAAAAGATCTCTGTATTTGTGAGGAATTGGTTAATCCAAACCCTGCCTGAAGCATGTCACATAGTAATAATGATGACAACATCTAGCCCAATAATATAAAATCAATGGGAGACATTGAACTTCCATCTGAAGCAAATCTGCAATGTCATTTGGTTGATTATTAATTAAATTGACACATGCCAAATTAAATCCAAACAGCCTTCCTTTTGCATGAAAATTTAAAATCCCTTTCCTTTATTTTATCAAATAATTAATATCTGATAGTATTAATAAAGAATTCCATCAGGAATAATTTTTAAACACAACCATTTGACATTTTAAAAGAAAAAACAAATTTGATCTTCTGTATAAATTCCATAAATAAAGCTTTCACAAATGTTCTTTTAACTCCTATTGATCATGACCTTGGCATTCAAAGTCTAATTATAGTAAAAACTGCCTTGTGTCTCTAGTGAACAAAAAATCTTTATCTGAAATTAATCAGTACTTCAAACACACCATTCTTAATTACAATGTGGTTATTGAAATAGCATATATAATTTAATATATATATGTAAGCTATCCTCATAAATACTATTTTCTTATAAATCACAATAGCAGCATGATATGAAACATGGTATCTTTTTATGTTTAACTTTAGTACAATCTGTAAAGTATATAAAGTTGCACACTATACAAATAATACTGTTGCTTTTTTTCAATCAAACATTCTGTATAAAGACATACTATCATTACCAAGTTAACCCCACTGCACATCAATGATGTATAGTATTGTCATTTTTTATGTCTTGGACTTATCTGGCTATGAAATTAACTATCAATTTAAGATGTGCACTTTTTTTTTTTTGCTGAGGCAATTAGAGCTAAGTAACTTGTTCAGGGTCACACAGCTAGGAAGTGTTACATGTCTGAGTCCAGATTTGAACTCAGGTCCTCCTGACTTTAGGACTGGTGCTCTATCCACTGTACTACCTAGCTGCCCCAAGATGTATACTTTTTTAAGCCTGATATTTTATGAATGGATAATGTTACCATAGTTACAAATTTTCTATACAGTTGATGTTTCTTTCTTTTTTTCCACTAATCCATTCTACCTTTCTTCCTTTTTCTCTTTCTTCCTTTTCCACTATTCCATTCTACCCTCCACAAGCCTGAATTTAATATTTGCCATTTTATCATCGTTGGGTATAGTATCAAATTTATTACAGTATTAGAATTCTCTGTTATTCACAAACACCTAGAAATAGAAAGATCTTAGAAATTATCAATTCTCTCATTTCCTACATCTATGAATAGGTTGTATAGATTGAATCTTAAACTCAAATTGTGAAGATAAGGATAAAAATTATTAACAAAGATGCTTAGAGTAGACTCATCAAACTATACAGCTACTAGTGTTTTTAGAAATCATCTTGCCCAATGCTTTCATTTTACACTGAGACCCAAATGAATTAAACTATTAAGCATTTAAAGTTCTTTGCAATTCTGGCCTCAATCTACTTTTCTAGCCTCAATATACATAACTCTCTCCCATTTCCCAACTCCTGTGTATTGTGATTCAGCCAAACTTGTCTTCTTTCGGTTTCTAATACGACACTCTTTATTTCCCATCTCTATGTGTTTGCATTGGCCAAATACTTTTCATTATCTGATACAACTTTCTAAAATTAAAATTTGCAGAGATGATGAATTAGGAGAGCGATTTTCTTCATCCAGTTATTTTCTATATTCAGAGAGCTCACAGTTCCAATCCTTATCATCTTTAAATATACTATAATTTGTTATATTACATATGCTATTATGTTATATGATATGTTATATGTTATATATGCAATGTGGAATAAATATATATAGTATGTTATATGTTATTGCATGTATGTATGTGTGTGTGATATAGCTAGGCATTTTTAGCTCCCTATTATAATGCAAAATCTTTGAAAGGAAGGATCACTTACTTATTGTTATCTCTAATTTCCAGCCTAGTTGCTGGCACATATTAGGCACTTTTTAATTGATCTATTTTTAAACATATATTAGGGTACTTTAAAATGGAAGAAAATCTAGATGTTTTGTTCAGTCATTTTTCTGTTATGTCTAATTCTTTGGAACTCTATTGGGGGTTTTCTTGGCAAAATTACTCATGTGCTTTGATATTTCTTTCTCCAACTCTTTTACAGATGAGGAAACTAAGCCAAACAGCATGAAGTAACTTGCCAAAAGTCACACCGCTAGTAAGTATCTAAGGTCAAATTTGAACTCAGGAAGATTATTTTTTTTCTTACTCCAGGCCCAAGATAATATCTAATGCCTCAAAATAATGATTAAATTGTGTGTAATAATTGAGATTGAGCTGGTGATTGCCAGTTTTAAGAATAAATGGCTATAAATGACATCTACTTCAGTTGTGAGATCTTAAAATTCATTCTCTATTATCTCACTGGTAACTGCTTTCTGACAGAACTGAGCATCGAAATATATAATCTTGAGAACCACTTTCAAATCTAAAACAATAATTCTAATCTAATCTAATTAGATAATTCAAGAAACATGTGTTAAGTTTCTAATATATGCAAGGTGATATTCTGGGCCAAGGACACAAAGATAAATATCATAAAGGCCTTGATCTCAAGGTACTTACAATCTAGAGAAAGCAAGGCAACTACACACATAACCATGATCAATGAAATAAGTGCAAAGCAAAAGACTATAGAACCTGTTTTGAGACACTGAAGTAACAACAAAGTTCTTTCACCCTGAATTGGGAGAAGTTAGTGACAAGTTTTTGGAAGAAAAAAGAAGGGATGTGTGAATTGGACTTTTAAGGAAAGGAAGGACTTTAGCTGAATTCCTGGGATGGGAAGTATATTGAAATTGTAGATTATTCATAAATAAAAAAGAGCAAAATGACTCTATTGATGAGTAGTCTCCACATCTTCAATCTAACACATTACAGGAACATTCATCTTTTGAAATAAGAAAATTGATTATTTGCCTAATATGAGAAAAAATGTTAATTCCCTGTTTGTTGATGCTACATAGTGTTCTGTTTTCGTAAAGAAAAATTCAGAGGAAAACCCTTCTTTAAATTTATGTCTATATTCTGAGACTTCCATATGTGGATATTGAGTATCCAAAACCCTAGGAACCCAATTTTTTAATTGCATGTTTTCTTTTCTGCAATTGTACAACTGTTCACCTTTATAAAAGTTGTTGTTGTTTTTCTTATTGTTTTTACTGTGGACATATTTTTGAAGTTTTTAGCACATTGTGTAGCTCTCAGTCACTGAATATAGATTCAAAACACATTTAGTCCTTAGGAAAAAATATTGGTTCTGTAAGCGTAATCTTCTAGGTAGTTTTCAGATGCAATAATTCGTTAACATTTCATTGTCTAAATACATCTATGTTTTCAAAATGTGACATTTACTATTAATTAGCTATAAAACTATAGCATAGTTTCTTAAACTGAGATTTAAAGGGTGACTTAAAGATATTCTAGAGTAATCCTCAATTTCCAAATTGGGAAACAGAATCAGGAAGAATAAATGAGTTGCCTAATATCAAAAGGGTAATAGCAGTAAATAACATGTTTTCTGCCCCCAAATCCAGGGTTTTTTCCATATAGTCACAGCTTCAGGGAGATACTGATTATATATATATATATCTTCCTGAAAAATCAGGGGAATAAAAAATTTCATGTATAATGCAGTCCCTGTTTTTATTTTAATTTTTAATTTCATTAAGTCTTTCACAATTACATTAAAAAATTTTTAACTTAAAAATTTGAATTGCAAATTTGCCTGGCTTTCTTCCTCTCACTTATTGAGAAAGCAAGAAACACTATATTGATTATATATGTAAAGTCATGCAAAACACATTTTTATATTAAGAATATTGCAAAACAGACACACAAACACAAAAAATAGGGTGAAAAAGTATGTTTCCTTGTACACTCAGACTTTATCAATTCTCTCCCGAGATGGATAGTATTTGTCATCATGAGTCTTTTGTAATTGGGTTGGATCATTGTTTTGATCAGAAAAATGCTACAACTTTTCGATCTTAATGTATTTTAGAACATGGAAATCACTAGGACATTAATCCATTTTAACTGAATGTTTACTAATATTGTTCTAGTTTTGCTATTATTGTCCTATTAATATGCTCTTTTTTCCCCTTTTTTTGAGTGTTATTTTTAAAAGTTGTAATAAATAAGTCCTAGAATAATGTAGAAGCTCCTGGAATAGATTAATTTCCACTTCAGAAATTTTAACCTTACTATCTGTTGAGTCCAAATAAGTTAAGAATGTATATGTCTCAGTTGGAGAGAGAATTTATCACACAATTCTACCAGTTTGTACACACGAAGCAATCTATCAATCCATAAGCATTTATTAAGTGCCACTGTGTACTGAACTCTATGCTAACTGCTGAGAAGATAAAAATAATGGAGAGGAATTGTGTGTGCATATACAGATTATATGCATGTATAGGTATTTATATGGATATTTATATGTGTGAATGTTATTTATGTGTATTATATATATAGTTTATTTGCTTCTGTGTATATATTTGTGTATATTATATATATACATACATATATACATAATGTGTATATGTGTATGTATTATACAAAGACACACACAAATACACACAATTAGAATAAATATGCAATATGTGTAAGTTAAATCCAAGGCAGGTAAGGAAGAACAGCACTGACAGTTGAATTAAGAAAAGTTTTATGGAAAAGCTGATATTGGAGTTGCTTCTCTTCTCTTTCTAACTTCCCTATTTCTGTAGAGTATACCACTATCTTTCAAACCACCAACTTTTCACAAGTTTGGAATCATCTTCCATACTTTATTCTCCCTCATCAATTACATATAAGCAGTTGTTAAGTATTGTCAATATCTCTCACATACAATCTTTTTCTCTGCATTCATATTTTTATTATTGTAAGCTTTTATTGGGAAAATTACAAGAGTTCACTAATTCATCTCTCTGATTCAAATTTTTCCATGTTCTGATTCACCATCCATTTAACCACAAGTGTGATCATATAACTCTTCTAGTGCCTCTCTAGTGCTTCTGGAATAAAATGCAAAATCTTGTTCACCACTGAAAATCCTTCACAATCTGGTTCCAGTTGTCTTTTCAAGGCATTAGAAACATTACTCCCATTTAAACCACAGTCAGACAAACCAATTACCTAATTACTATTAGTCGTACATTCTTTACCAGTTTCCTTCTCCCAATAATGTTTTTTAAAGATGTTATATTCAAATTTTATTTTTAGAGATGATAATGCCATTTACATAGTGCTTTAATGTTTAAAGTGCTTTATGCACTTTAACAGTGGAAAATATTTTAATTATCATTGGGGAACTATCAGTAATTATCACTAGTATCAAAAAGCTATACTAATGGGCTACTCTGTAATTAATCCAACAGATCAGTAATAACAAAGACAAATCATTTACCATGCCCTTTCCCATATTTGTTGGCCTAAGAATTTAGACTTCTACCATTATGGCATAAGTTTGGGCAACACATGAGGGGGCTATATTGCCTACTGTAATACCAGAAAGGCAAAAGGAACTACAAAATCTAGGTAGGCACATTTCAAAGCTGCCACTGTCCAGAGGCATAAAATTCAAATTTATTTGAAGGTTTACTAGAGAGTCCATAATAAGATAGCAAAGAACAATGCCTAGAAGTACCACCCCAGGCAAGAGTAAAAGTCAAGGTCTAGGCAAAAAAGAACAGCCTTTTACTATGGGTATTGAATGTGGATCCCAACATAGTATTTTCATGTTTTTTTGTTGTTGTTTGCTTGCTTTTTTTTCTTTTTATCATTTTTTTCCTTTTTGATCTGACTTTTCTTGTGCAGCATGATAAATGTGGAAATATGTATAGAACAATTGTGTATGTTTAACCTGTAATGGATTACTTGATATCTAGGGGAGGGGGTGGGGGAAAAGAGGGGAAAAATTGGAACAACACGGTAAGGGTAAATGTTGAAAACTATTTTTGCATATACTTTGAAAATAATTTTATTACCATATTTATCATTATTTTATAATTTTATTACATTATGTTATATTATATTGTATTATAGCTTATATATTATATATATTATATTACATTATATTATGTTACACATTATATTATGTTACATTATTATATATTTTGAAAATAATTTTATTATTTTAAAAAAGAAATCCTATATAATAATAGTAAAAAAAGAAAAAAATCCCTCTGTAACTGGGAGATTTGAAGCCCTTTTGTAATTGTCTGACTAATGTTGTCTAGATGCTTTCAAACTCATCAAAAGCTACACATGATATAATATACAGAGTCTCCCAATATTTTTACAGAGGTTGTCTCCCATGTCTGAATCAGTTCTTTCCTTTTGACTCTTAATTCTTCTTAGAAACCTAAGGCACATTCTGACCTTAAGCCTAGTGAATCCTTTTATATAGGGGGCTTTTCTGTCTAGCTGTTAGTCTCTGACACTCTCTCAAATAATCTTTCATCTACTTTGTGTATATTTTGTATTAACTTATATGTGCATATTGTTTCTTCAAATAGAAGGTAAGATTCTTGAGGTTAGGAACAATTTGGTAATTGTGTTTGTATCACTAAATGTTTAGTTCTGTGCCTGGCACAAAGTGGAGCCTTAACTAATTTTTGCTAATTGATTTATAGATAAAATGGTGAGCATACAAAGAGATCCATCAAAATGATTCAAGGGAAATCCGAGGAACCAAGGAAATTTAGCTCAGGGAATAGAAGAGCAGGAGTGGTATATTAGGTAATAAGAGCTGTCATTGGTAAAAGGGACAAAACTTCTATAGAAATACCTTGGAGATATTGTGGGTTTGGTTCAAATCACCACAATAAAGTTATTATCATGATAAAGTGAGTTGCATGATGTATTTTTTTTTTGTTTTCCCAGTGTACAAAATAATTTTACTATGCTATATTCTTCACATACAATAGTTTTGGTTCTAAAAATAAATAAAAATAACTAAATTTAGAAATGCATTTCTAAAAAGAATCTTAATCATCATCCAAGCCTTTAACAACTAGTAATCTCTATTCTAGTAAAGGGGTTTGTTCTGATGTTTTTGGTTGTTGACTGATCATGATGATTATGGCTGAAGGTTGGGTGGCTGTGGCAATTTCTTAAAATAAGACAATGTTAAAATTTGCTGCATAAATTGACTCTTACTTTCACTTGAATAGAGGTAATTGTAGCCTTATGAATTAGTCAAATTTCAATATTGTTATATCTTAGGGAATAGGGAGGCCTGGAGCAAGAAACAGAGACAGTGAATGGAGCTGGTTGGTGGAACAGTTAGATCAAACAACATTAAGTGTGCTATATTATGTAGGAATATTTTGTGGTGCCCCAAAACAATAATAACATCAAACATCATTCATCACAGATCACCATGACAGATATAATTACAATGAAAAAAATGAAATATTGTGACAATTACCAAAATATGATAAAGATATTTGATATGAGCACATGCTGTTAGAAAAATAGCACAAATTAACTTGCTTGATCCAAGGTCATTTCAGACATTCAATTTGTGTAATAAACAAAAAACCCTATCTCAATACCTACAAAGTTTAATAAAGCCAAACACAATAAAATGAGGTATGATTGTATTTAGCTGTGACATCAAGGCATCAGGACATCAGAGCCTATGACTATAGGCTCCAGGATTTCTATTTAAAGAGAGGTCACAGGACAGTTTTCCTCATTGTTCCTTTTCCCATTCGCTCCTTTGCTTTTTGGATTCCTCCAAACTATCCACCATGCCTTGAAGCCAGTTACTTCCTCCCCACTCCTCTTCCTCCTTTTTCTAGCTTCCTTTTCTGTATTATCTGCCCCCACTACATTTTAAGGGCAGATCCTTCAGGGCAGAATCTGTCTTTATTTTTATTTTAACTTGAACCCCCTAATGCTTAGCACCATGTTTGAAACATTGCATGTTCATAATAAGTGGTTTATTGACTATTTATCTTTTTTTTCTTTTTTTTTATATAAAGCTTTTTATTTACAAAACATATGAGTGACCTTTCAACATTGACCTTTGCAAAAACTTTTTTTTCCCAAGCTTTTCCCCTCCTTCACCCCACCCCCACCCTTAGATGACAGGTAATTTAATACATGCTAAATAGGATAAATTATATGACAAATACAATACATGAATACATATCTATACAGTTATCTTACTGCACAAGAAACATCAGATCTAGAAAGAGAAGAAGAAAAAAACAACCTCAGAAGGAAAACAAAATGCATGGAAATATTCACAGAAAGCGTTAAAATGCTGTGTTGTGGTTCACTCTCAGTTCCCACAGGCCTCTCTCTGGATGTATATGACTATCTTCATCGCAGAACAATTGGTTTGAATCAGATCATTGTTGAAGAGAACCATGTCCATCAAAGTTGATCATTGTAGAGTCTTGTTGTTGTGTATAATGTTCTCCTGGTTCTCCTGATTTCACTCAGCATCAGTTCATGCAAGTCTCTCCAATCCTCTCTGAAATCCTCCTGTTGGTCATTTCTTACAGAACAATAATATTCCATAACATTCATATACCATAATTTATTCAGCCATTCTCCAATTGATGGGCATCTTTTCAATTTCCAGTTTCTTGCCACTACAAAAAGGGCTGCCACAAACATTTTTGCACATGTGGGTCCCTTTCCCTCCTT
>JAJPUD010031942.1:0-12221 GCA_023553655.1 Myrmecobius fasciatus | reverse complement strand
ATGACCAACAGGAGGATTTCAGAGAGGATTGGAGAGACTTGCATGAAGTGATGCTAAGTGAAATCGGCAGAACCAGGAGAACATTATACACAGCAACAAGACTATACGATGATCAATTTTGATGGACATGGTTCTCTTCAACAATGATGTGATTCAAACCAGTTATTCTGCGCTGAAGATAGTCATATACATCCAGAGAGAGGCCTGTGGGAACTGAGAGTGAACCACAACATAGCATTTTAATGCTTTCTGTGAATATTTCCATGTATTTTGTTTTCCTTCTTAGGTTGTTTTTTCTTCTTCTCTTTCTAGATCTGATGTTTCTTGTGCAGTAAGATAACTGCATAGATCTGTATACATGTATTGTATTTGTCATATAATTTATCCTATCTAGCATGTATTAGATTACCTGTCATCTAGGGGTGGGGGGGGGGAAAAGTAAAGGAATGTTTTAAAAAAATTTTTTTTTTTTTTCAAAAAAAAAAAAAAAAAAAAAAGAAATGAAATAGGTGAAATTCTCCTGTATCATTGAATGACCATCTTCTTCCCTGGAAGATGATGCTCATTCTAGCTGGATAACTTATTCTTGGCTGTAATCCAAGTTCTTTTGCCTTTCGGAATATCTGATTCCAGGCCCTTCGATCCTGTAAAGTGGAAGCTGTGAGATCCTGTGTAATTCTAATAACAGTTCCTCATTATTTGAACTGTTTCTTTCTAGCTGCTTGCAATATCTTTTCCTTGCTGTGATAGTCCTGAAATTTGGCCACGATATTCCTTAGGGTTTTAATTTTGGGGTCTCTTTCTGGAGGTGATAGGTGAATTCTTTCAATGCCAATTTTGCCTTCTGATTATAAAACATCAGGGCAATTCTCTTTCATGTTTTCCTGGAAGATAGCATCCAGGTTCTTTTTTTCAGCATGGCTTTCAGGGAGTCCGATAATCCTTAAATTGTCTCTCCTGGATCTGTTTTCCAAATCAGTTGTTTTTCCTAGGAGATATTTCATATTTTCTTCTATTTTTTCATTTTTTTGTTTTTGTTTGACTGATTCTTGAAGTCTTATGGAGTCATTTACTTCTATTTGTTCAATTTTAATTTTTAAAGTATTATTTCCTTCAGTTATCTTTTTAGCTCCTTTTGTAACTGGCCAGTTGAATTTCTTGATTCAATGCATTTTTTTTTCCATTTTGCCAGTTTTATTTTTCAGTGAATTGTTGTCTTTTTCCAATTCACCAATTTTGTTTTTCAGTGAATTGTTGTCTTTTTCCAATTCACCATTTTTTTTTCAGTTCACCATTTTTATTTTCCAGTGAATTGGTGATTTTTTCCAATTCACCAATTTTGTTTTTCAGTGAACTGTTTTCTTTTTCCAATTCACCAGTCCTATTTTCCAGTTTTTGATATTTCTGTTGCCCTGAAATCAATTTATTTCCCCATTCTTCTTCTAGCTCTCTTTTGAGATTCTTAATGCAATCTTCCAGGTAAGCCGTCTGAAAGGGAGACCAACTTAAGTCTGCCTTTGTGGCTTCATCTGGGATTGTTTTCATAATGTCAGAATGTGGGGACTGTTCTATTTTTTCTCCGTAAAAGCTTTCTATGGTGAGAGCTCTCTTCTTCTTGCTAATGATTTAAAGTTGGAATATTGGTACCCATCAGAAAAAAACTGCAACAATTTGTATTTGCCCTGGGGCAGTTTGCCAAGTTGACTTCTGGTCTGAGGCTGGTCAGGCTAGATTCACACTAGGACCACGTTTTCAGCTGCTGTCGATCCATCCTTTACCAAAGGCAGATCTGCCAAAGCACCTGCCTGCAAGCAGAGCAAAGTGGCCCAGGTGTCTCCCAGGGGCTTCCTGGGTGCCTCAAATCCGCCCCTCTATCACAGCCCTGACTTCCGTCCTGGCTGGATTCTGATTGCGACCAGTAGCTGATTTCCCCTGAGGCTAACCTTCTCAGGAGTTCTTTCAAGGTAGATTTTTGATAGAAGTGTGTTGTATTCCAATGTTTGGCGGAGCCCTCACTCCAAAACCAGTTCCAAGGCTCACTTTGTCTGGGTCTGAGGGAACGTCTCAGGAGTTCACAGAGAAAGCTGTCTGCAGTTCGCCGTCTTGGCTCTGCCCCCCAGTAGTATAAAATTTAGAAAAAAAATACTTTTGCATAAAGAAAGGGCTTAAAAATTGTCAAAAGATAAAGATGTTCTACTTTTAGAGATGAACATTTTGATGCCTGAAAAGAGAAGGGAAAGACTTTTCATTTAATTAAAATGTTCAAAATAGATGTGTAAAAATCACTTTCAAATGTGATTTGACCAGTTTGAAATAATTTTTAAAAATTAAAGAATGAAAAAAGAGTTACTACTTACTCTGAAAGATGTAAAGTGATATTTCACTTGTGTGTGAACATTTTTGTCCTTTAACAAATTAGAGAAGTATCTTATTTATTAAAAAATAGAAAAAAGTGAATATGAAGAAAAAATTTCAAGGGCATGTTAGATGATTGAGTATGTTGAGAACTTTCAGTTGCAAGGCTTTATGATCATTTAACTAATTTGCTAATGGTTTCTTTCAAAACTTAAGAGGAAGAAAGTAAAAGGAAAAGAAAAATAATAATTTATAGACTAGGATGTGATTTTTAAAGTAATGTTGATTTCTTAGTGGAAATTAGATAAGGCATTAACTTTTAAACAAATGATTAGTCATGAGGGGCAAAAATACTCTATTATCAGCTTTTGAAAGTTTATAGGAAAAGGTCTGAAATGGGTGTACTGAAGAATTGAACAATGTGAAACCTGAAGTATAGCCTGGAACTATGATAACTGAACACACAGGCTTTATATTCTCACATGTTTTCCTTAAAGTTTCCTATCAATAATGTACCTAATCTCCCTCATAGATACAGAGTGTGCTGATAGAAGTGTCATCCATATTTATATATGGATTGTGTTGCAATTTATTATTCATGTACTTGCTTAACACACAAGTACCTGTAATACTGTTGCAGCTTATTGCTAAGTAAATAGTTATAGTCAAAGTTATAAAAGGGTTATTATTGTGACTGAATGATTTGTGTTAATAGAAGTAGATTGTTAGGGATTCAAAACCTAAGTGAGTGAATGGGAGTAACATGTTCCCTCTCAACAAACTGAGGTTTTTGGAATTATGATGCAGCTTCCTAGTAGTAGTCTTTCTCTAGAATCCTAAACATAGTGGTGTGAGAGCAAACTGGAATGATTGACTCAGTGCAGAAGAAAAATAGAATCCATAAATCATACAATTATGAAGCCAATAAAATTAGAAGTTATGTTCCTGGCACTATACACACAATGCTTGCATATACAGCATAAAAAGACCTCTTATGGAAAGTATCCTGAAACAAGGTTACTTAACAACTGAGTCGTGCAAAACACGTTTCTATGCTAAATATAATTTATTCATATTTTTTTTCACTTTGCTTAGGTAACAACATTTCCCTGATCCTCCTGGTTGTTTAGGATTTTTTGTTTGTTTGTTTAATTTAATAGAAAATCCAATTATTATGTAAATACAATTCTGCTATAATTGCCACAAACAAGTCAGCATAACAATGAATGAGCAGTGAGCTTCTGAAGTTAAAGGAAGCTCTGATGTATGAGTGTCTCTCAAGTATGATTAATACATTCCCCAGAAATGGTTTTAACTGCTTCCCCCAACTTAATTTTCATGTTTGCACTCTGATTATCTCAGCTGATGCATATTGACAAAGAAAAGTTGCTCTGGGAGAGAACTTCCCCACAAATTCATTTTCCTTCTCTTTCTTACTTATTGAAGACAAGAAGCCTTAAAAACACATTGTTTAAAATACCTCTTTTTAAAATGTTTCCAGCAGATGTTTATGGAGGTAAAATGCTGGATCTCTCTTGGCAAGACACAGAAGTGACATTTCTGGAGGGTTCTAGTTGAAGAATTTGTGTTTCACATCATGTCTTTAAACATCTGCAAAGGCAATGTAATCTTTATTATCTTGATAACTTGAGGAAAGCCAATGCATATAGTCCTAAAGTCCTTAAAAATGCTTTTTCATGGTACTGACAGATAAGAAATATTCTGTAAAAATTTTTTCTTCAGTAGAATTTCACCCCATGACTTTCTAAGTCAAGAGTGAGACAATGGCCTTCAGAAAGAAAGAAAGGGGGTGGCGGAAAAGAAAGAAAAGAAAAGAAGGGAGACAGGGAGGGAGGAAGGGAGAGAGAGAGAGAGAGAGAGAGAGAGAGAGAGAGAGAGAGAGAGAGAGAGAGAGAGAAAGAGAGAGAGAGAGAGAGAGAGAGAGAGAGAGAGAGAGAGGAAGGAAAGGAAGGAAAGGAAGGAAGGAAGAAAGGAAGGAAGAGAAGAAAGAAAAAGATAAGAAAAAGGAGGCAGGAAGCAAGGAAAAGAGGGAAGAAAAAAATAGAGGAAAAATACCTTTAAATCATGAAGATGTATGGTTGATCTTTATATGCATTTTCTACATTATAAATGTGATCTTGAAAAACTTTGCAGGAAACTAATACCAGATAAGCTTCTGCCATGTCTCAAAATCAACTATATTTATATTTTGATTTTTAAAAATCTTATCAAAATTCAAAGTCTCACAACATTTTTGGGGGGAAAGGAGGTGGAAAATTTCAATTTCACAGACCTCACTTGAAGTGGTTTGGGTACTATATTGAAGCATATGAAGGATGATGGCCAAGGCTGAAAACTTTCCAATTTTATTTGTCTTGTCTTACAACATAACCTTCAAAAGCAAAAACTCTTGTAATTTTCCAAATTATTTGTTTATTTTTGTTTGTTTGTTGCTTTCTGTCTCACTGAATTGTACTTAGTATGCTATCAATTCTCCTACCTTTTCCCTCCCTCTAGGATTCTCTCTGAAAAAAAGTTTTCTGGGCTGCCATCCAGCCAGTGTCACAATTCACAGCTGTACTGTTTGATCCAACTTCTTCAATCTGGGACTGAGGTATAGACAAATGAAATTAATGGTGTCTTTATTAAAATAGTACCCACATTTGTTCAACCATTTAAGTATTTCTTATTTTAGGAGCCCAGAAATCAATGCAAACTTTGCTTCTGACATACTAATGCTTAATTCAGAAGTTCCTTCATTATGATGTTTAGTTATGTGTTTAAAAATGAAAAGGAGGAAGTATATTTAATTTACCAAGATGAGGAAGTATAATTTATAAAAATTCTTTTCCTTTCTACTTAGGAGAATCCTTCAGTAGGAAAAGGAATGGGAAACATTTTTTGTTACTGTTGGTTTAGTTGTTGTTTTTTCCTTATGAGAAATCACCACAGAATGAGAAAGTATTTCCATGGAATTATAACATTCTCCCATCTTAAGATTTCATGTGATTTTAAGTTCTTGTAACAATCTCCAACTTACTTCCTTCTCTAGTCATAATATTATGCAGTGAAAAATAATTGTCCTTGAAGTCTAGATTATATTCTTATTAATTAATTAACCCTGTGACCTTGGACAACTAAGTTTATTTATTTTTTTAAGAAAACAAGGAAATTGTACTTTATTTTGCATTCAGAATTCATCAGTATTCTCTTTGAAAGTAAACACCATCTTTTCATCACAAGTCTTGAAATTGTCTTGTACAATTATATTGATTAGAGTAGCCAAATCTTTACCAGTTGATCATCATTACAGTGTTGCCGTTAACTGTGCATAATAACGTCCTGGTTCTTTACTCTTCACTTTGCATCAGTTCAGATCTTGCCATATTTTTGTTTTTAGTTTGTTTTTGTTTTTTGGAAACAACCCCCTCTTTATTGCTTATAGCACAGTAGTAGTCCATAACAATCATATATTGCAACTTGTACATCTATTCCCCAGTTGATGAGAATCACATAAATTTCCAATTCATTGTCACCACAAAAAAGCTCCTATAAATATTTTGGTATGTAAAGGTCATTTTTTAAATTTTCCTTTCATTTTTTTTAAACAAAGAACTAGCAGTGGCAATGGTGGGTCAAAAAACAACACCTAGTTTTATAGTCCTCTTCACATCCTTTGACCATTTGATTTTGGGGGGACAACTATTATTTTATAAAAAAAAGAGTCCCTATTTTTTTTTGAAAAGCAAGACATTTATCAGATAAACTTGCTAAAAACACTTTCATATCATTTCATTATCTATCCTATATTTTAGGATAATGTATTCCCTCAATTTATCTTTTAATTAGGTCTATATTGTGTTTAGTTTTTAAAACTTAATTAACTTTTAATACACATTGCTTTATAAATCATATTAGGATAGAAAAATCAGAATGAAAGGGAAAAATCATGGGAGAGAAAAAAATATAAAAAAGAATTGAACATGATATGTATTGATTTTTACTATATCTCCATCGTTCTTTTTCTGGATGCAAAGGGCAATGTATTCCTGACTCTGCTTGTTTCTTCAGCATCGGTTCATGTAAATCTTTCCAGGCCTTTCTAAAATCAACTTTTTCATCATTTGTTACAGAACAATAATATTTCATTATCTTCATATGCCATAACTTATTTAGCCATTCCCCAGTTGATGGGGTTCTATTCCTTTTTTAATTCTTTGCTAACAGAAAAGAGTTGCTACAAACATTTTTGCACATATGGGTCCTTTCCCCTCCTTTATGATTTCATTGGGATACAGACCAATAGTGGCGCTGCTAGGTCAAAGGGTTTGCAGTTTGACAACTCTTGGGCGCATAGTACCAGATTACTGTCCAGAATGGTTGGATCATTTCACAACTTGCCCCAAAATGCATTAGTGTCCCAGTTTCCTCACATTCCCTACAACATTTATCTTTACTTTTTCTATCATTTTAGCCAATCTGAGAGGGTGAGGTGGTACCGCAGAGTTGTTTTAATTTGCATTTCAGTTATCTATAGTGATTTAGAGCCTTTTTTGCATATAAGCATAGATGATTTTAATTTCATCATCTGAAAATTGTCTATTCATATCCTTTAGCCATTTATCAATTGGGGAATGTCTTGCATTCTTATAAATCTGACACAGTTAATATATTTTAGAAATGATACCTTTATCAGAAACATTGTGCATTTTTTCCCTAGCTTTGTGCTTCTCTTTTAATAATCTTTCTGTTGGTTTTGTTTGTGCAAAACCTTTTTAATTTAATGTAATCAAAGTTGTCCATCTTGTTTTTCATAATGTCCTCTAGTTCTTCTTTGGACATAAATTCTGCCCTTCTCCAAAGATCTGATAGATAAATTATCCATTGCTCTGCTAATTTGTTTATTGTACCATTCTTTATGCCCAAATTATGTACTCTTTTTGACCTTATTTTGTTATGGGGTGTGAGATGTAAGTCTATGTGAAATTTCTGATGTATTATTTTCCAGTTTTCCCAGCAAGTTTTGTCACATAACAAGTTCTTATTCCTGAAGCTGAAGTATGTGGGCATAAAATACTAGATTGCCATGGGCCTTGATTATTGTGCCATGTGTATCTAATCTATTCCACTGATCCACCACTACATTTCATAGCCAGAAATATTACATGTTTTATTTACAATACAGTTTTAGATTTGATACCACTAAACCACCATCCTTTGGTTTTGTTTTGTTTTTTCATTAATTCCCTTTATATTCTTCACCTTTTCTTCTTCCAGATGAATTTTGTTATTATTTTTTCTAATAATTTAAAATAATTCTGGCAGTTTTATTGGTATGGCACAGAGCAAGTAGACAAATTTAGGTAAAATTTTCATTTTAATTTTATTACCTTGGCTTACCCACAACTGAATTTATTTCTATGGATCCCAGGTTCCTCAACTATAAATTTAAAGGGTTAGACTAGAGCATCCTTATGGTTACTTTTATTTCTAATAACCTTTGTTTTCCAATTTTATCTCAACCACACCACATTAAATCAATTCATTCATAAAAGCAATTGTGCTAAATACATATACAAAGCAGTGTTGAGCACTAAAATATATAGAAAAAGAATGTGACATGTATACATAGAATATAGAAAAGTCCTTTTTCTTTCATATAACTTACATATTATTACTCCATTATTTCAGAAATATTTTGGTAATTATAATGATAGTAGTAATAGTAATATAATAGTAATCATAATAGTCATTAAGTTATGCAGAGGATAGGTAATAAACAATAATTTATTGTGTTTATGTATCAGACATGCCTTCTCATCCAATTCTTAAATGTTATAGTACCTCACAATTGTTTTGAAAACTTCTTGGTAGCCCTCATTGAAGGTTTTTGACAATATGGCTAAAAATATCATACTAAAAAGCAAGGGAACAAGCATACAGCCTTGTTTCACTCCATTGGTGACTGTGAAAGCACAAAAGCATCACCTATTATTTAAAAGCTAGGCAGGTATGTCTTCATGAAATTGACAGACAATATTAATGAACTTTTCTGGGCAACCAAATTGTGACATAATTTTTCACACACCCTCATTACCAACAGTATCAAAGGCCTTGGTTAAATCTACAAATGTTGTGTACAGTCTTCTGTTCTGCTCCTGGCATTTCTCCTGGAGTTATCAGGCAGCAAGCACAGTGCCATTCCAAGAAAGAGTATTGCTTCCATTTGAATCATCTTAGGAAAATTCTGAAGATAGATTGGAAATATAATATACCAGACACTGAGATTCTTTCTCAAACTAAACTGCTAAGCATTCAAACTTTATTACAAGAAGCAGAACTCCATTGAACTATTCACATTGTTTGAATGACTAATGTACACTTGCCAAAAATTTATTTTATGGAAAATTTACATAGGGGAAGCACTCACACATTGTTCAGAAAAAATGACACAAGGACATTCTCAAGGTCTCTCAAGAACTTTGGAATTGATTGTGTGACATGGATGCCTGCTCAGCATGGTATGCCCTTATCAGAGAAGGTGTGGTACTTTATGCACAAAGCACAATTGAAATAATTTTAAAAACACACGCACACACAAATAGCACAGATTTAAGGAATCCACCCCAAATATTCACATGCATTATTTGTGGACAACTGTGGTAGAACTTTCCAAGCTCTTACTAGTCTGATCAGCCAGAACTAGACACACTAACGACTCTAACAGTGATGTAATTTTGATCTACTTTGAGAATAAAGAACAACAACCAACATGACAGTCCCCCTAGCCTTGGGAATATAATTGTCCTTAAAGAGTGTTTATGAGGAATTTTCTAGGGTTTCTAAAAAACTCACATATATGGCAATGGATGATGGAAACTGACTTAACAATATAATGTTTATTAATAAACATTATATAGTTAAGTCAGTTTCCATCATATCCAAAATTTGCAAAGATATTCAACAAAAGCAAATATAATTTTTTTACTTTGTTATCACATCCATCTAGATGGTTTCAAATTTTATGTCAGCATACTTGGTATATATTTTTATATCTATAGCAAATCAGAAATTTCATAAAGCCTTTCTGATGTGTTCTTTGAAATATTTAAAGCAGCTATCATTGTCCATCTTTCCATATGTATTCTAATTTTTAGAAAAATTAAGTAAAATTGGAATAATTACCCATATTTGGTCAGAAGTGAAAAGGGCAGACCTTTTAAGTTATACAGGTGGTGTGGCAATTGCTTAGTCATTGCATTTTTGATTGGGCTACAGGATCTATTAAATGGAAGTACCATGGACAAAAACTTTCATCCCTTCACACTTTTGGCAAGTATTTTTGTTTTTGTTTAGTGATTTCAGACATGCCTTACTCTTTGTCACCAAGCCCATGTTTTTTGGGGGGAGGTGTTGTTTTCCTTTGTTGGAAATTTTTGTTGAGTTATTTTTTTTGGGGGGAAAGATATTAGAATTGGAGAAGGAAATAACAAACCTCTTCATTATTTTTGCCAAGAAAATCCCAAATAAGGCCATGAAGAGTCAGACAAGACTGAAACACCTATTACTACTCCTTAATATAGCCATGTTAAAAAATAAAAAGAGAGGAACTTTATTCCAAATTGAAAATTCAAAGAATTGTCTCTTCTAAGGATTAATGGGTGTAGATCTAGAGTAGCACAAATCTCTAGTGAGTGGGTGATACAAAAGGAAGAATTGTCAAATATTTCTTGACACACTTGATTCAATTCAATAAATGGGCACTATTTTTGCACTGAAAGGACAAAGACATTAAAAAATACATATATATTTACCTTGTGGAGATTGAATTTATTTGTAGGGAGTGTCTGCATATAAATAAATAAATGCAATATAAACAAGATCTTGTTGTGTTTTGATAATGATATGAATATTTACTCATGAGTGGAAAACATAATGAAATGTTGTTTTATGTTATTGCTCTACTCCTAAGAAAAATTGTAACTATATAGATCTATGCTTAGGGATTCCTCAGTATCATGATATACCGATGAGGGCTGTTAGTTTTCTCCATAAGGATAGGGCCTTAAGAATATAGACTTGGGACACAAATTTCTGTTATAATTGACATTGATTGTGGTTTATTTGCATTTTTATAACACACATGTATTATGAGAAAGTTGGTGACAGAAAATAGCAAGTACAAAAGCAAGGCACTGAAGTGGCAATAAAAAGTTACATTACTCTAATTTTATAATAAAATATGAAACAAGAGCTTATGGTGATGCAAACAAACCTTAGATCTAGGGATTGCTGTCTGTTTCACTGTCACCTAATGATATCAAGAAATCCTCACTTATATGTTGAATTCCACAGTACATGTAATATTAAAATTAAATAATGCCCAAGAGGTCAATTTAGTGTACTCTAAGGAATTTTGAGAATTAAGAGACCAATTTTGTCATTGCCTACAAGATAAAGGTAATAGAAAAATATTTTTTGCTACTATAAAACTAGAACAATTTGAAGTGAAATAATTGATGTAGGATGTGTTTGTGTCCAAATCAAAAGTGAGGATTTTTAACTTTTAGAGGTAATGCATCACATCTCCTCAATTTCCATTACATTTAAATACAATTTCTGATTAATTTTTATAAAGTATATATATTCTGTTTCCTTCCGGGGGTGGAGCCATGGTGGCGGAGATCAGACAGGATTCTCTGTAACCTCCTCTAACCTCCCCTCAAACCAACAAAATATGAAGCCTCTAGACTGATTCTGAAGCAAAAAAATCCACAATATCCGGAGAGCAACGCGATTCTAGAAGAAGATACCCTGGAAGAACCTCAAAACAGGTCTGTTTTAATGGGGCAGGGGGTGGCCTGCTGAACCCAGACTGCAGCACAGGGAGACCGGGGCAGGGAGCTGGAGCAGGGAGCTGGAACAGGAGTCAGAACAGGAGTGGGAGCGTTGTGCTTTTCACACACCTGGGAGTCTTCTGCGAGCCTCTTGGAACAATTTGTCCTGATTGTGGGCAGGTGGTTTGGAGGGTCTGCCTTTTGAGGGGGATAGATTGTGAACCACTGAACCCCTGATGAGCATCAGACCTAGCTGCCATTACACAGCACCTTAAAGCAATCAATCAAACAACAGGACTGATAAGCACCAGAAATAATTCAATCAGCAGAGCTGCCCAGTACCTGAAATAATTCAATCAGCAGAACCGCCCCAGGGTGAAGTAAAGCAGAACTACCCAGCCCCTGACATAATTCAATCAGCAGAACTGCCCAGTTCCTGAAATAACTCAATCAGCAGAACTGCCCCAGGGCAAATTAAAGCAGCTGTCCCACCTTTGCCCTAAACAGACATCACACCTTTAAAAAAAAATGAATAAAAAACCAAAAAGAGCTCTCACCATAGACAACTTTTATGGAGAGAGGGAAGAACAGACCTCAAATCCTGAGGCCCCTAAAGGTAAAGAAACTCCAGAAAAAGCCCCAAAGAGAGACATAAATTGGTCTCCATGTCACAAAGCTTTCTTTGAAGTTTGCATAAAAAATCTTAAAAGAGAGTTTGAAGAAACATGGGGAAACGAAATGAGATCACTGCAAAATAAAATAGAAAAAAATGGAAAAAGAATGCAATGAACAAAAAAATGTAATTGGTCAATTGCAAAAGGAACTAAAAACAGTAACTGAAGAAAATAAGACATTAAAAATTAGAATCGAACAATTGGAAATTAATGACTCATCAAGACTTCAAGAATCAGTTGAACAAAAACAAAAAAATGAAAAGATAGAGAAAAACATGAAATATCTCCTAGGAAAAACAACTGACCTGGAATATAGATCTAGGAGAGACAATCTAAGGATTATAGGGCTTCCTGA
>JAJPUD010031941.1:7500-12221 GCA_023553655.1 Myrmecobius fasciatus | reverse complement strand
GAAAGGAGGGAGGGGGAAGGAGAAAAAGAGGGAGAGATCCTTTTCAGAATCTTTCAAAGATTATGCAAGTGACTCAGTAATCACATCCATTATTTCTCCCAATAGCCCTGGAGTTGATCCACCTCATCTTGGAGAATTGAAGTTATAAAGAAGAGCTTCCTCTTCTTGCAATACCTTCCCCTGATGTTTTCCTATTTAGAGTCAAGTTTAAATGCTATTTTCCCTATGCAGTCTTTCTTGACTTCCTTCCATCTAAACTCATTTACCCCTTCTTCCAATTCCCAAATTGTTACAATTTTTATAGCATATAGAGTTTTTTTCAGATTATTTTACTAGAAATATGTTGTGAGCATTTTACCTCCTTTACTAGATTGTTTTCTGGTAGTAGGAATCAAGCCTTTCATTTTGTACCCTACCCTCAGCACCTAATTTAGTAAAGTACATGTAAAAGATCCTGAATAAATATTTACTCAAAAATGAATGAATGAATGAATGGGTAGATGAATGGATGACTGCATGAATGAATGAAATATTTACTAAGGAAGGAGGCAAAAAAATTTTCAACTGGAAGACATTTTCTTTTTCAATTCTATTTAGAAATTATGTGTTTATAAACAAGATCAATGTGATTTTCTCAGATCATGATTTTTTTCTTCTCAATAGTGAATTTTTATCCAAATTAGTCTGGCTCTTAGGTTCTGAAATAGAAAGCCAACTTTTTTTAAATGTTTTCTTATTTTTAAAAGTTCTCTCTTTTTCTCCTCCTGCAAATCTTTTGAGTTTGATGGATACCAAGAGACATATATCAGATCTTCAGCAGTATCCCATTGAGAGTTCACACAGCACTTCAGTCACTTAGTCATGATATATGCTCTCAACAGTTAAAGATAATGACTTCAGGAATAATCTTTCATGGGTTTTATATTAAATGAGACTAAAGTGCAGGCGCAGTATTAAAGCACCTTGTTATTTGCAGAGTACTTAGAGTAACCTTAAATATGGAGATGATCAAATTTCATGACCTTTAGTTTTAATTCTTCTATCTTCCCTTTTTGTGTAATTCCTATTTTTAATAAAGATGTGTGTGTGAGAGAGAGAGCATGTGCATGGCTGCCTAAATTATACAATGCACTTAGTACAGCATTACAGCTTTGAATTTAAATACACACATCCAGGAAATATACAAATGAATATACCCATTTTAATGTGAGTTTATCTATATTGCATATATGACCATATACTTTTAAGAGATCATTATTTTAAATGTATGCATGGGGCATATTATAATATTAAGAGGATATTCCTCAGATTTTTTTTTCTTTGCTGATTTGCAAGTATAAATTTTTCAGTATGCATTAAGTTCAAAATTTAAGTTACTTTGGGGGAAGAAAAGATAGAAGTTTATTATTCAATAACAGCAAGCTACCACTATTGCTTTAAAACAGTTGTTTCAAAGCAATCCTATAAACACAGATAGAGAATTTCAGTAACAGATTGTTTTAGTTGTCATCGCTGTAGATGGTTTTTAAAGAGAATGATTCTCTTCTTACTCACCTAAAATTATGATTTCAATTCTGTTGAGAACTTCACTTCAGGAAATTCTCTCAAAGAATTCTCCTTTCCTCCAAATATCTGACTAAGAAGTAACATTTCTTGCCAAGGCTAAGGCCTGTTTATGTGCTTTTGATCCCATACTCTCCCATTTTCTCCAATATTTTTCTCTACTTTGGCTTCAACTTTTCTCTACGGAATGGATCCTTCTCTACTGTATTCAAATATGACAAGTCTCCCTACATTTAAAATACCTTAAATATACCTATTGCCCACTATCATTATCATCCTATATTTGTTCAAAGGATTTTATACTCATCATACCTACTTTCTATGATTTCCTTCATTTTTCAATCCCTTGCATTTGGTATTCTGATCTTATCACTTCCCTAAAACTGCTCTTTCTAAAGCTAAAATTTCTAAAGTATTAAAGTTATCCTATGAAATGTATGAGCTGCATTTAAGACAATTAACCTATCTTCTTCTGAAGAACTTTCCTTCTCCTGGTTTTTGTGACATGGTTCTCCTGGTTCACTTTCTAGCTGTCTGAATTTTTTTTCTCTGTCTCCTCTGTTGACTCATCATCCACCTCACTGACACAGACTCTGGATGTTCCCCAAAGTTCTGTCCCCTTCTCATCTTACTTTACACTTGGATGTGTAGCCCCTGAATTTGTATTGCACATTATATAACTGCCTATTGGATATTTCAAATTAAGATATCCAGGAGACATCTTCAACTTAGCATTATTCAGATGGAAGTAATTATCCTTTAAACTGTCCACTCCTGTAAAGTTCCCTAATTAATTGAAGATACCAGCTAGTTTCAGTCTCCCCAGTTCAGAACCTTGGTATTATCTTCTAATCCTTCATAAGTTTTCATCTACATAGCCCATCTTGGTCAAATCTCGTTTCTATGTTCATATCTCTGATAATTAATCTCTTCCACTTAAACACATACTACATTACTTTAGTCATCATCTTCTCTCACTTTAATTATAACAATGGTCTCCTAATTTATTACCTTTCAATGTCCATGCTATATACTGCTGTCAATATAATTTCTTTAAACATAGATCTGATTCCCTAGTCAATCAACTCCTTTGGCTTACTATTGACCCTAAGATATTATATTTTATCTGTTTAGATTTAAAGTCCTGCACAACTTGATCCCAACCTATATAAGGTCCCACTGAATGTTACTCCCCGTTCTCCACTGTGTATGATATAGACAAATCATCTTTCTCTCTGTTCTTCATATACAAATCTCAGTGTGTTTGCACTGGATAGCTCCATTCCTAAATTGAGCTCTCTCCTCATTTGGGTCTCCTAGACTTTCTTTAAACATCATCTTCTGCATGAAACTTTTCTTGATCTCCCCCAACTCCTAGTCCTCTCCCCACAAACCAATCTTATATTTAACCACTCTGAAAATATTTGTATTTATTCAGTATATATTTTGCTGTGTATATTTTCATGTTTGAGTAAGAATTGTTTTACTCACCTCACTTCTATTCTTGCTACCTAGAATGACACTTGCATAGTACAGTTCTGTGACTTTTAATTTTAGAGGGTTGAATAGTGCAAGAACAATTTAGGTGATCTGTTCTAGTCACATAGCTAATTGTATCAACTGTATGGCTTGAACCCAGGTTTTCTTACCTCTGAAGTCAGCTGTCTATACACTATGGCTAAGCTGCCTCACCAGTTAAAATCATTGATAAAACAAATATGGATAGTTTCAAATAGACCATATTATACTATATGATAAAATTAATTATAAAAACATACAAAATATAAGAAGAGATTCTTATGCATGAAGAAAAGAGTAACTATCAGAATCACTTGCCAGGGAACTACTTATTTTTCATCACAATTAAAATGGCTTTATAATCCATAATTTCTTCTCCATGAATCCCAATAACCTCATCTATCTCGAATCACTAGTATGGCCCTTGAAGAAAGTTAATATGTCCTACTCAAGTCTGGAAAGCCAATTAGGTCAATTAATTAGGTCAAAATCATTAGGGCTATTAACTTTGACTTTAATTAAGAGGGAAAAATAAATCTCTGACCAAGAGCAATAAGCCTGTCATTCAGATTGTCTAAGTAAAATTTTCTAAGCCAAAACATCTCATTCTGAAAGACTTCCATTGTTTTGTTCCTTTTGCTTAGCTCAAGTAAGAGCTTAACACCCTTACAATGAATTACAGGATCCATCAGATTTCAAAGTACATTGGTTATATGTGTATCTAGTTGTTTCTCTGAATACTTGGTCATTATGCTGGGACACCAGTATGACATGGTTTCTTCTTGGGAACCGAATCAACCCCTTTTATTCTTTGCTTCTTAGTATTTATATGCAGAATGGCTTTTGTACTTTTATTTTGAATTTTTAAAAAGATATTTCTTTGCAAAAAGTTACACCTCCTTTTAAAGAATGTTTTCTTTTTCTCCCTCATTGAAGACTGTTTCTAAAGGAATTATAATATCTTGTTTTGCTTTTGTAAACCTTCATGATCTTAGCTCACACTAAGCATAAAATATTTCTGATTGTTGGGCAAATACCTATTTCTTGAGTTTAAAAATAAAGTGTCAAATGTTGCAAGACTATGAATATGACTATTAAAATTCAGGAAGTTCTCAAAAAAACCACGTATCTATAGAGCTATAAGTGCATGACTAATGAACTGCACATCTAATAGGCTTCGATTAAGAGATCTTTTATAGACTCTTTCCCTTTAGGTCACCATACTTGCCAGTTTGGACTTTTGAAACCCACTAATATGGGCTGACATAACAAATTAACAACAAGGAAAGTTCACAGAAGGACAAGTGTGAGAAAGTGTGCCAAATATATTAGCATTCGTTTTGCAACCTTGTCTCCAGTTTGTGTGAAGTTGATGGTTGGAGGTTACGCTTTCATTAAAAAATTGACAACATTTTAAATGCTAATCAAAACTGCTTGTCCTTTCTACTTCTATTTATCTTGGAGGAGAAAAAAAAGGAGAGCAATAGAAAGAGAGAGGGAAAGAGAAAAAAAATAAAAGATGGCTTGCTTTGAACTGCAACAAATATTCTCTCTGAAAGCCCCCAATCCTCCATCCCCTCCTCCTGCATAGGACAGATAAGAGCTATGCAGACTGAGTGTCAGGACCTCTGCAGGAAGAG
>JAJPUD010031941.1:0-5000 GCA_023553655.1 Myrmecobius fasciatus | reverse complement strand
TGGACCTTGGATATCTTTCATTCTTCTCCATGTACTTTCTCTTCTGAGAAGCTAGAGAAAGTGCTAATGATAGTTAGATACAGTAATGATTTCCAGTTAATTGTTATTGTATCTACATGAAAAGAGATTCAACCAACTACATAATACATCTGATTTGTTTTAACCTGAACTTAGAAGACAGAATAATAGCCTCACTTGATTCATTAGTTCATTCACCAATAGTCTTATGAAGGCTTTGTTTAGGTCATTTTCTCAAATATAAGGGGAAAAAAAGAAAGTAAAAATCATGTTGCTCTCATTTCACACACACATTCATCCATCCATACATATATACGTACACACAAACACACACACACACACACATGCAGAGTGACACAACATAACATAACTGTTTCTTTTTATATATGATTCTGTCATTTATGGGACATTAATGTCCCATCTAAGGATCATTTTGTAAAAGATTATCCTCTTCAACATTAACCTCAACATTTTAACTTTCTCTTAATGAATACATCTTTCAAGAAGATTTATCAGCCATTTATCTATTTTTTGTTTGTTTGTTGACCTTGCTTGTATTTTCAGCTTTTTCCATTACTTGGTGTGATAAACCCCATAAGCTTACTAACTTCCATGTAAATAAATAATTGTCATATTAGTCCTAAAATCTCAAAATTCAAACTTCAAAGGGAACTCATATTCCAGAGTTTATTGAATAAGTCCATTCTTATCCTCTCTACCTCTTCATGATTTTATAGACTTAAATCATTCAAGTATCCTTTTAGCCTTCATGTTTCCAGACTGACAAGTCCTGAATTTAGTCTATTTTCATACAATCACTTCTTCATCTATTGGTCATTTTCTTTTCATTTTCTGAACATTTTTTCCTGTTTGGGAAAAAAAAGCCAATTTTTACATAAAGGCTTGATTTAAAAATGTGTCTGTTCACTGAGTAGTATAAGATTTAAGAGAAAAAAAACTGTACTGGACCAATCCATCAATCAAGAAACATTCCTTAAGGAAAGAAGGAAGGAATAATGGAAAAAAGAAGGAAAGAAGGAAGAAAGGAAGGAAGGAAGAGGAAGAAAGAAAAGATGTAAATCCTGCAATCTGTCCTGAAACTACATTTAACTTCTGCCACTCAGAGTAGTAGAATCCTTTTCTTTTTGCCATCTAATGGTGGCTGTAGATGTTGTGTCAGCTGTTGCCCTGTCCCAGGAAACCATGTTCCAGTTACAAGATGACCATGTTTCCCAGACATTGTGCACTGATGTAATGTCCCTCAAATCATGAGACTCCCCTGCTATGTCACTGGGTAATTGCACAAACGTTATCACTCTGGCCCCCATTGTTCCCTTGTAGTTTTTTAGCACCTGGTAAATTATGGAGAGAATGAACTCACAATCCTAGTTTTTGTGTTCATTCTTGAAAAGCTGGAATTTGGAAAGTGGGTAGTAAGAACATTACCTACTTGAATTCATATTTTTTATTATATCTCTTTCATTCCCATTTAACTAAATGTCCTTTCCCATTGCTATGATGTTACATGCCTTGATTATGTGAAGGTTTAAAAAATGGGAAAAATAGTTGAATAAATATTGAACCCCAAGAGGCTTAAAGAACTGAATATGAGTTGAGGGAGCTACATAAATAATTATATCTTAATTACTGTCAATAATGTTAGATACCTTCACTAGACTTTAAGCTCTAGAAGGACAATAATAATATACATATATATGTATGTATAATTTTTAGATTTCCTACCATCACCTAGAATATTTTCCATTTAAGAAAATACTTAAAATATTGTTATTAAATAAATGGAAGATTTGATCAAATGACTGAAAGCATAGAATTAATATATTACAAACTTTAAATAACAGGAGCAAGTGTGGAAAGAAGGAAAACCCTGGAAATATGAAATATTACTTATGGAGTTCTACATGAGGCCCAGTCAAGATAATATATTGTAATACAGGACTACTAAGAAATAATTTGTTAAATGGCTACTATGTGTCAGATACCATGTTAAATGCTATACAGATATTTTCTCATTTGGTCCTCACAAAAAGTGTGTGGGGTAAGTGCTACTATAATCCCCATGTTTCAGATGAGAAAGATGAGACACAAGTAGATTAAGTATCTTGTCCAGAGTCATACAACTAGTAAATGTCAGAGGCCAGATTTCAAATCAGTTCTTTCTTATGCTTAACCTAGAATTCTATTTACTGTGCCATCTACCTGTTTCTGAGACAGAGACTGTTTTCCAACAGCATCATAATTTTGCTAAGTGATGGTCCTGCCTCAAGGGTATTTTAAAGTAAATGATTACCTTCCTGTTTCATCTTCATCTTTTCAGTTCTATGTCCCTGTGCAATTTTCATAAAATACTGAGTCCCTGAGTCTTATTAGCTCTAAAGTGATCTGATATACCAAACTTACCCCTCTGGATGGTAGGAGGAAGCAGAGTACATAAAATTATTGAGAAGCATTTTGCATCAATACACCATAATTTAAATGATAAATAATCACATAAAAAAGATAAAGTCTTCTTTGCTCCTTCTTGATTCAATTTTAATGTTTAAAATATCAAAACTAAATGATGTTGAAATATGCTGCTTACTCCTACACACACATATGAAGTGGGCATCTGAAACATGATAGCCATTCTTTCTCTTGCATTATAGTTACAACAGCTCATCTATGCCTTCATACATTCATCACCTTTTAGCCTTTCCAAGGACATGATAGGTGTCATCATCTTGTTAATATCATTTTATAGATGGAGAAACCCAGGGTACCCAGAAATAAAGCAATTTCTTCAAGGTCACACAGTAAGGTCTGAGACTAGATTTAAGAAAACAACTAGTGTCTCCTCATTCAAATCATGCTATTTTCGCTGACAAGGCATTCACATGGTCAATAAATTGAAGGTCCAAGCTAACCATGGACACCAGAGTGACATGTGCAGATACAGGTGACAGACAGACTTAGCTGGGGAGGCATTTTGGTGCTCATGAAAATAATGAAGGGCAACATCAGCATATTCTGCAACTGGAAACTGTCCAATTAAGTATTCATTTCATTTCACAGTCATTTTTGAAAAATAAATCTGTGTATCTTTATACCTTTAAGCTCAGTAGTTTTATGCATTAGGGTTGATGTGCATATCAAAATGTAGACTATTTCTTAAATTACTAGATAGAGCTACTGTGCTGTTACCATTTATATATTTAAGTTATAACAATCATGTGCTTTTAATACATTTCACCTTCAAAGATCTGTATAGTTTTCAGCTTGTAATATATTGCAGGGTATATTAGGTACACTGAGTCTGTCTGATTCACAGCTTTCTAATTGGCTATTTAGAGTTTACACCAAGCAGAAAATCAATGTATTCAAAATGTAGTAGCTCTCTTGTTAACTCTAGTCATTTGCTTAAAGAGTAATGTCAAGCTGATAATTGAAATATGGTCTAACCCATGCATTTTAATGTAAAATAAAAAATGCTTGAAATATTACTAATTTGATTTTTTTTATTCCCTCCTAAAGGACAATTTTGTCTGCCTGATTCTCACCATGTATGCATGGCTAGTGGGCCCTTATAAATATGTGTGACAATTCCAGGGACACAGAATTAGTACTTTCTCTAGGGATGATTTGGCATTTACACAATGACCTATAGGCTAAGCCATCCCTTTTTGTTCTCTCTTTCTCTCTTTTTTGTTTGGGGGGGGGTTGTGAGGGAGGTGGATAAAAATGCTAGGTGATTGAGAAGGAAGCATGGAAGGACTGTGGAAAGAAGGCAGCTGGAATAGTAAAAGCTACCTAAACTCATATAAATTCCTATGTGATTGGTAAATTTGGTGAGAGTCATTTCACCTATGGTGTCTTCCTTTAGGTGCATATACAGATGTACTGAACCTATAAATAGGTAAGGTAGGTATATTCTGGCAAGAAATGCCAGAACCAGGGGTGGAGCCAAGATGGCAAACTGCAGACAGCATTCTCTGTGAGCTCCTGAGACCTTCCCTCAGACCCAGACAAATTGAGCCTCTGAACTGGTTCTGGAGTGAGGGCTCCACAAAACACCTGGAGTACAATGCACTTCTACCAAAAATCTTCTTTGAAAAAACTCCAGAGGTCAGTTTAGATGGCCAGGGGATCCAGCAGCTCCCAGCACTCAGACACCAGCGCTCAGAAACCAGCACTCAGATGCCATTGTGCAGCCAGGGTGCAAGTACAGGGCAGATATGGAGCAGAAGATTTTAGGCTGCCAGGAAGTCCCTGGGAGATGCTTGGACCACTTTGCTCTGCTTGTGGGCAAGTGCTTTAGCAGATCTGCCTTTGGTAAAGGGTGGATTGAGAGCAGCTGAAAGTGTGGTCCTAGTGCGGATCTACCCCAACCAGCCTCAGACCAGAAGTCAACTCGGCAGACTGCTCCTGGGCAAATTGAAACTGCTACAGATTTCCCTGCTGGTGACTGATACCTCAGCTCAAAAGCATGAGCAAGAAGCAGAAGAGAGCTCTCGCCATAGACAGCTTTTACCGAGAGAAAGTAGAGAATTCCCCAGATCCTGAGATTCTGAAAACAATCCCAGATGAAGCCACAAAGTCTGACATGAGCTGGTCCCCTGTTCAGAAGACTTTCCTGGAAGATTACATAAAGAATCTCAAAAGAGAGTTAGAAGAAGAATGGGGAAATAAATTGAGAGCAGTGCAAGAAGGAAATATCGCCTTGCAACAGAGAGGTGAAAAACTGGAAAATAAGACTGGTCAATTGGAAAAAGTCACCAACTCACTAGAAATTAAAATTGAGAATTGGAAAAAGACAACAATTCACTGAAAAACAAAATTGGTGAATTGAAAAAAGTCACCAATTCACTGGAAAATCAAAAAAATAGTGAATTGGAAAAAGATAACAATTCACTGAAAAACAAAATTAGTGAATTGGAAAATGACAACAATTCACTGAAAAAATAAAATTGGAAAAATGGAAAAAG
>JAJPUD010031940.1:0-12221 GCA_023553655.1 Myrmecobius fasciatus | reverse complement strand
CTGATCATTTTAAGGAAAAGCCCATTTATTCCTATACTCTCCAGTGTTTTTAATAGGAATGGGTGTTGGATTTTATCAAAGGCTTTTTCTGCATCTATGGAGATAATCATATGGTTTTTATTAATTTGGTTATTAATATAATTGATTATGCTAATAGTTTTCCTAATATTGAACCAGCCCTGCATTCCTGGTATAAATCCTACTTGGTCATGATGTATTATCCTGGGGATGACTTTCTGTAATCTTGTTGCTAAAATCTTATTTAAAATTTTTGCATCAATATTCATTAGGGAAATGGGTCTATAGTTTTCTTTCTCAGTTTTCTCCCTACCTGGTTTAGCTATCAGCACCATATCTGTGTCATAGAAGGAATTTGATAGTACAAGCTTCATTTTTTTAAAAAAATAATTTCATTTATGTTGTTATAGTTGAATGTATTTATTTTCCTTGAGCTACTTATTATGTTAATAATACTTAATAAATAATTTTATGACAGAAATAAATCAAAAGCAGACACATGGCACAATCCAACCTCCATTTATAAAAGTCCTCTGTTTCTCTGAATTATCCATAGTCATTTGTATGATGAGAGAGAGAGAGAGAGAGAACCTCATTTAACAGAAAAGAAAGCTGAGTCTCAAATAGTTTAACATCACACAGTTAATAATGGATGGAGCAGGAATTTAAACCCAGACCTTTAGACATCATATTGAGTGCTACTTACACTTTACTTACCACATACTATTATAGACAGAAAATCCATACCAATTTCTGTAATCTTTTTTGCTTCCCTTCTGTGCCATTCAAATTGTGACCCTGTGTGACTTCACAATTGTTCTGACCCCCTTCACAATGCTTGTGGTTCCTTGTGTTTAAGATAGACCAGGTGAATATCTCAAAGATAAGTTCATGAGCCATTGTGGAAATAAATATGTCTTATCCTATCCTGCTCTGGAATAAATATGTTCATAATATAGGGAAAACTTAATAAATGCTTGTTGATTGACATCTGCTATATTTGCATAAAAACAGATAGCAGTTGAGGCATGTCTGTCCACTACAATTTTCTTCTCTCCTTTGGCAAGAAAACTCCTTTTTTATGAATTAATGATTTAAAACAGATAAAGTAAATTTTTGTATCTGCCCTGAGAACTGGCCCAGCAGGGTTTTCAGCCTAAATCCTCATTAGAACTCTCAGGAGGGGCAGAGAGTTGATTTTCAGTTGTATGCTTTTAAGTATTAACATTTTTTTTTGCAAGAGAATTTTGCAAACTTACTCATTCAGTTGGGTACTTCTTGGGAGGGCTATTTAGGTCTCCCTTCCTCCCTCTTCTTTCTTCCCAGTTCCTTAAGCTGCCATAAACCATCATGGATTTTTTGACAGGTGTTGGCAGGGTCCAGCCACCTGAAAGCCTGCCCCACTGGAACTCCCATAGCCTCATGAAAACTGTAAAGAAAAATTGGCATAATGGAAAGTTAAATGATTTTTGAGCATTTATACCCACAGACATATACACACATATGCCGATAAAAAAAAAGCCCAAAACTACATGTTCTGGGGGAGGGCAGCATCAGAGTTGCTACCTCCTTCCCTACCTCCTTCCACTATCATCAACACCACTCCTTTTACTCCCTAAAGAAAACAAACAGAAGGAAATACTTCTTTGTAGCTAGAAGTGAACTCTGTCAAGATAGTTCCATTTTCCTAACATGAGTTGTTACAAGTTTAAGAGGCCACTGGAGGCATTTAAGTTGGAAACAAACTTCAAATCATTCTGATGCTACACCTATTTGCTTTTTATGACAGAAATAAATCAAAAGCAGACACATGGCACAAAAATTCCCTGCTGCAGCCTCAAGTGCCAATTTCTTGATTATGCCAATGCCTTTAGCTTCATTGTATATTTTGGCTGCTGGAGGCCCAATTTTTCAATTAAGGATCACAAAAAGAAAAGAGCCTCAGGAAAATTTGCTAAGCTAGACAATAAGACTCTTGTTCTATGTGAAAAATTTTTGTTTATTTTAATCTTTACATTTGTGTTCATATTGACTTTTGAAATGGAGGCCAGTCAATCTATGTTTACATAAAGATTAAGATGACCTGAATGTAAGTGGAACATGAGTCTTGTGATAATGCTGTGAATGATTGGTGGCTCAACAAGACACCCTGAAATGACATCATGGCCTTTTAGTTTTTGATTACTGAGGTATTGTTGTTAATGTATGCTCCTTTAAAGAAAAATATTCATTATGCAATTCTAGCAGTTAAAATAACTTAACAAGGAAGAGGTGACATGAAATATATTTTTTAAAATCAGTTTTTCATGATAGGCCAAGATCCTTTCTATTGGGCTTTTTAATTGAAATGTCATTAGCTTTTCCTGTTGTCCTAGGTGATGAGTGAGTATTTTTAGCTCTACACTTCCTCCTTGAGGTGAATTTGGTTTGAAAGACAAAATTAACAAATTGTAATTATAAATTATAGAAGCAGCCTGGCAGGATACATAGAGCTGGGCTCAAAGTCAGGAAAACCTTGGTTCAAGTCCCTTAATACATCCTAGGATGTGATTGATTATGTGACACCATAAAAGTAACATATCCTTTTGGCAGTACTACCCTAGGTCTGGGTAAGCAAAGACCTGTCCTTAGGTCTATGAACCTCAAGGCACCCCAAAAATTTGAAGGATTTCTATCCATTGTTTAAGTCTTCATGGCTAAATCAGTATACTTGATATGAGCTTGTGAATTTTGTTAGTCTCTAAAACTATAGGTTATAGAATCATGGATCAAGTTTAAAAAATCATATCAGAAAAAAAAGTGAGAAAGGAAGCCTTGACATTTTGAATTCAAATGTTAATAATTCAAATTTGAGTATCAGCATTATGTATTCAGGAAATCAATTAATATCAGTGCTTACTAGAAAAGCTAAAAAATACTTTTGTAAGACATTTTTCTTTCCTAATCAGGCAATGTAATTATATTAACTTCATTTGAGAATTATAAACCATTTTATACATTAAAAATAATATGTGATATGCCTAGTGATAGCAGCACTATTTTTTTCAGATTGTTCAGACTCAAAATTGTGATTATTTATGATTCTTCTGTCCTCTTCATTCCTCTATCTATTATGTCATTAAATCAGGTAATAAGAAAATTCTTCCTTTTTAAGATTTCTTGGATTGGCCCTTTTTTCTATAGCCCACTAGGTATAGGGAGGTTTGAAAGAGAACAAGATGAGCATAAGAATATATATCTTTTGAAGATCATAGATATCATAAATTTACTCATAGATATGACTATCCCAGGATCATTCAGTTTTGAGATTTGTAATATCATAAACCTCACAAATGAACTATATTTAAACAACAAACATTATGTAAATTCTATCTATTGCATGATGATAGTTTAGCTTTATTTATTAGTGAACAACAACTAGGTGACAGAATAGAGTTAGTATGCTGAATTTGGAGTTCGGAGAAATCATGTCAATGCTTCAAGATCTAACTGAATCAAATTCTCTTGGCCATCTTCTAAAATAAATAAATATAAATATATACATCTATATATACATATATAAAAACTCATGGCAGCCAATATTGACCTTATCTTTCATTCTAGAACACATATATAGCATACATTTTTGGTACTAATGTATATGACATAATTTGTGTATTTTGTCTTGTCTCAGAAAGCATAATTTTGGCTCTCTTAACTTTAACTCTCTTAACATAATTTTGAGGTTGTTGTTTCTTCTTCTTATTACTCCAAAGACTTTACAAAGTGCTAAACTACTATACTTTAGTGATTTTAAAATTCTGACTTTTCATAGTAGTGTCTCTGTTCAGAGACAGATAGTTTTGGGAGCATAGGGAATGTAAATAGTATAATGATAATGTGCATATTTTAAAGTTATGAAATCTGGAAATAGATTTAACATGGAAAAAATTTTATTTCAAGAGAAAAAAATACCTCTCAATTTCAGGTTATAAGCAATGACTACAGTAAAGTTATGTTCTCTATGGAGAATTATTTTGTCATAAAAGAGGACTCACTTTATATGTTTAATATTAATATATAAAGAGTATTTAAAATTGGGAAATCATCTTTTCATTTAAGGGTTCTGATAAAGGTCTCATCTCTAAAATACATAGAGAATTGCCTCATCTTTTAGGAATTCAAGCCATTCTCCAATCGATAAATGGTCAAAGGATATGAACAGACAATTTTCAGAAGATGAAATTAAAACTATATGTAGTCATATGAAAAGGTGCTCCAAATCACTATTGATCAGAGAAATGCAAATTAAGACAACCCTGAGGTACCACTACACACCTGTCAGATTGGCTAAAATGACAGGAAAAGATAATGACAGATGTTGGAGGGGATGTGGGAAGGCTGGGACACTGATGGATTGTTGGTGGAACTCTGAACGGATCCAGCCATTCTGGAGAGCAATTTGGAGCTATGTTCAAAAAGTTATCAAACTGTGCATACCATTTGACCCAGCAGCATTTCTATTGGGCTTATATACCAAAGAAATCATAAAGTAAGGAACGGGCCCCACATGTGCAAGAATGTTTGTGGCAGCCCTTTTGTAGTGGCTAGAAACTGGAAACAATGCGTGCCCATCAATTGGAGAATGGCTGAACAAATTATGGTTATATGAATGTTATGGAATATTATTGTTCTGTGAGAAATGACCAGCAGGATGATTTAAGAGAGGCCTGGAGAGACTTGCATGAACTGATGCTGAGTGAAATGAGCAGAACCAGGAGATCATTATACATGGCAACAACAATTCTATATGACGATCAATTATTTTTTTTAAATTTTATTTTATTTGCAAAACATATGTATGGGTAATTTTTCAACATTAACTCTTACATAGCTTTCTGTTACAGATTTTTCCTTCCAACTCCCCACCCCTCCCCTAGATGACAGGATATCCACTACGTGTTAATTATGTTAAAATATTTGGCAAATCGAATATTTGTATACATATTTCCAAACTTATCATTGTTGTGCAAGAAAAATCATATCTACACAGAAGACATATCAGATAAAGGAAATACAATGTAAGCAAACATCAATCGAGAGCATGAGAATTTAGACAGAGATAGAAGTGGTTTCTTCCGATTGTTCACTGAAGAAAGCCATATACACCCAGAGAGAGGGATGTGAAATGTGGACCACAACATAACATTCTCATGCTCTCAATTGATGGTTGCTTGCATTGTGTTTTTTTTTATCTGATTTTTCTTTCTTGTAGATAGGATTTTTCTTGCACAACAATGAGAAGTGTGGAAATATGTATACATATATTCAATTTGTCAAGTATTTTAACATAATTAACATGCAGTGGATATCCTGCCATGTAGGGGAGAGGTAGGGAGTAGGGAGGAAAAATTTGTAACAGAAAGCTATGTAAGGGTTAATGTTGAAGAATTACCCATACATATGTTTTGCAAATAAAAAAAAAGTGTATTTACACTATTGATTAGATAAATGCAAATTAAGACAATGCTAAGGTATCACTACATATCTCTCAGATTGGCTAAGATGACAGGAAAAAATAAAAATAAATGTTGGAGGGAATGTGGGGAAAATGGAACACTACTACACTGTTGATGGAGTTGTGAACTGATCCAACCATTCTGGAGAGCAATTTGGATCTATGACCAAAGGGCTATAAAACTGTGCATATTTAGGTGCATACTATTTGGTCTGTATCCCAAAGAGATCATAAAAAAAGGGAAAAGCCTTACATGTGCAAAAATGTTTGTAGCAGAATTAAAAACTGAGTGGATGCCCATCAGTTGGTGAATGATGGAATAAGTTATGGTGTGTGAATATAATGGAATATCATTGTTCTATAAGAAAAGATCAGCAGACTGATTTCAGAATGCCCTGGAGAGACTTGCATGAATTGATACTAAGTGAAATGAATAAAACCAAGAGAACATTGCATACAGCAATAACAAGACTGTGTGATGATCAACTGTGACAGATTTGGCTTCTTTCAACAATAAGGTGAATCAGGCCAATTCCAATAGACTTGTGTTGGAGAGAGCCATTTGAATCTAGGGAGAGAACTATGAGGACTGAATATGGATGACAATATATTTTCACTTTTTTTGTTGTTTTCTTGATTTTTTTCTTTCTAATTTTTTTTCCTTTTTGATTTGATTTTTCTTGTTAAGCGTGATAAATATGGAAATATATTTAGAAGGAATGCACATGGTTAACCTATATTGGATTACTTGTCTAGGGAAAGAGGTGGAGAAGGAAACAGAGAAAAATTTGGAACACAGGGTTTGCATGTCAGTTTTGAAATTAAAAAAACATCATTGAAATAAAAAATAATAATGTCAGAAGTATGTGCTACAAACATAAAAAAGAGATTAATATCATGTAAACTGGGTAAAAGATATGTGAATACATTTTTCTCCCTTTCATGGTTTCATCTTAATGAAGAATATTATTTTTTTTAATTTTTGAGGATTGTTATTTTACAATTTCTGAATGAAATCTTAATATTATCTTTAATATATCTTTAATATTCTATGATTATAATACTCTATTGTAATCATAAACCACAGCTTGTAATCATTCCCAAATTCATGGATATTCTTTTGACTTCTAATTCTTAGCCACCAGAAAAAAGAGTTGCTATAAATAATTTTGTACACATAGACCCTTTCCTCTTTTTGGAGGGATTTTTTTGGAGTATAGACTTAGCAGTGATATTACCGAATATGCTGGATATGCAGATGTGAAAGTTTTATAGGTCTTTGGGCATAATTTAAAATTATTATGCAGAATGGTTGGATCAGTTCACAACTCTATCAACAATGCATTAGTGTCCCAGTTCCCCAAATCTCCTTCCAGCATTCAATATTTTTCTTTTTTTGTCATATTTGCCAATATTATAGGTTGCAGGTGGTACTTAGAATTGAAATACCTTTTAAACCAAAAGCATGATCTTGAAATGACTATTTGCCTCTTCTGGAGTAAAGCAAATAAGAATGATTGTTGCACTATTTTTAGCCACAATGAGATGACCAAATTTATTACTGCAAACTTCCATTTAAAATTGATAATTTAATTTTTATGACCTCTTAGGCATTTTAAAAAGAAGGATAATACACAAGAAACAAAATAATTGCTGCTTTCTTCACAGGCTCAGGTTCTAAGAATTCTAAGAAAATAGCATTCTGATAAACTAATATCAGAGAAGGCCAACTCAATCACTCAGATCCTCATCCTTACCACCTCACATATTCTGGCTGAGCTACACAGCAAGTCCCATAGGCTTATGGTCTGGCATCCATTTAGGGATTCCCTTACTGCTATTGCTACAGAGTCTGAGGGCAACTTTTTCCTGCTTATTTGATCTTCCTTTAACTTTCTGAGGCAAGAAGTAATGAAACACAACTTTTTCCCAAATCCTATATATTTACTTAATTGAGGGAAAGAAGGGAGGGGAATGAGCATTGTGTTAATCTTAATCCCATCAGATTTGGCTCTGAGAGAATAATAGACATATTTGGTAACACAAAGAAACTTGTCTCACCTTATAAAGAAATAGGAGGGAAAGAGGGAAAAGAAAGGGAAAGACTAATAGAAGGGAAAAGAGAAGAATTAGGGGAAAGGTGTAAAAAAGGGAGTGGGTCTCTAAAGAGGAAGGAGGGTTTGAGGGAGGTGGTCATCAAAAGCACAATACTGGTGAGTAGAGAAGAGGGATAGGAAAGAGAAAATCATGACCTAGGGTAAATAAGATGGCAGGAAATACAGAATTAGTTATTTTAACTGTGAATGTGAATGGGATTGAACTTTCCCATAAAACAGAAGCAGACAACAGACTGGATTAAAAGGCAGAATCCTACAATATGTTGTTTATATTAAACACATTTAAAGCATAGTGATACATACAGAGTTAAGGTAAAGCACTGGAGCAGAATCTATTATGCTCCAGGTGAACAAAAAAAAAAAAAAGAAGCAGGTGTAGCAATCCTGATCTCAGATCAAGTAAAAGCAAAGATACTCTAATTAAAAGAGAAGGAAACTATATCTTACTAAAGGGTACCACAGATAATGAAGCAATATCAATACTAAACATATATGTACCAAGTGGTATAGCATGGAAATTCCTAGAGAAAAAGTTCAGAGAGATGCAAGAAGAAATAGACAGCAAAACTATATTATTGGGAAAAAAAAACTATAATAGTGGAAGGATCTCAACCCTGCTCTGTCAGAACTAGATAAATCAAACCACAAAATAAATAAGAAAGAAGTTGAGGAAGTAAACAAATGTTAGAAAAGTTAGTTATGATAGATCTTTGCAGGGAATTAAGTGGGGACAGAAAGGAGTTTAATTTTTTCTCAGCAGTACATGGAACTTATACAAAAATTGGCCATGTGTTAGAGCATAAAAACGTCAAAATCAAATGCAAGAAGGCAAAAATAGTAAATTCATTTTTTTCAGATCATGATGCAATAAAAATCACATGCAATATTAGGGCAGGAGAAAATAGACCAAAAGGCAATTAGAAACAAAATAATCTCATCCTAAAGAATGAATTGGTGATGTAATGTTTCAAACCAGTTCCAATTGTTCAGTGAAGAAAACCATACACACCCAGAGAGAGGGATGTGAAATGTGGACCACAACACAACATTTTCATGCTCTCTATTGATGTTTGCTTGCATTGTGTTTTCTTTCTCTGATTTTTTTTTGTAGATATGATTTTTCTTGCACAACAATGATGTGTGGAAATATGTATACATATACATATATTCGATTTGTCAAGTATTTTAACATAATTAACATGTAGTGTATTTCCTGTTATCTAGGGGAGGGGTGGGGACTAGGTGAAAAAAAATTTGTAACAGAAAGCTTTGTAAGGGTCAATTTTGAAGAATTACCCATACATGTGTTTTGCAAATAAAAAGTTTTAATATTTAAAAAAAAGAATGAATTGGTGAAATGGCAAATTACAGACACAATTATGAATTTCATCCAAGAGAATGACAATAATGAGACAACATACCAAAATTTGTGGGATGCAGCCAAAGCTCTAATACAGGGAAATTTTATATCTTTAGATGCTTACTTGCATAATAAAATAGAGAAAGAGAAAATCAACTAATTGGGCTTACAACAACACCACCACCAAAAAAAAAAACTAGAAAAAGAACAAATTAAAAACCCCCCATTCAAATACCAAACTTGAAATCCTAAAAATAAAAGGAGACATTAATAAAAATTGAAAGTAAAAAAAACACTATTGAATTAATAAATAAAACTAAAAGCTGGTTTTATGAAAAAACCAACAAAATAGAAAAACCCCTAGTTAATTTGATTAGAAAAAGGAAAGAGAGAAATCAAATTGTTAGTCTCAAAAATGAAAAGGGAGAACTTTCCACCAATGAAGAGGAAATTAGAGCAATAATTAGGAGTTACTTCGCCCAACTTTATGCTAATAAATTTGATAACCTAAGTGAAATGGAGTAATATCTACAAAAATATAGATTGCCCAGATTAACAGAAGAGGAAATAAATTAGTTAAATTTTAAAAAAAGAAATAGAACAAGCTATTAATCAACTCCCTAAGAAAAAATCCCCAGGACCAGATGGATTTACATGTGAATTCAACCAAACATTTAAAGAACAATTAGCTCCAATACTATATAAACTATTTGAAAAAATAGGAAATGAAGGACTCCTACCAAATTCCTTTTTATGACATAGACATGGCAATGTTATCTAAACCAAGAAGAACTAAAATGGAGAAGCAAAATTATAGACCAATCTCCCTAATGAATATTGATGCAAAAATCTTAAATCAAATATTAGCAAAGAGATTATAGAAAATCAGTCCCAGGATAATACACCATGACCAAATAGGATTAATACCAGGAATGCATGGATGGTATAATATTAGGAAAACTATTAGCATAATTAACTATCTCAATAACAAAATTAAAAAATATATATGATTAACTCAATAGATGCAGAAAAAGCATTTTATAAAATCCAGCATTCATTCCCATTAAAAATACTAGAGAAGGGGCAGCTAGATGGCACAGTGGATAGAGCACCAGCCCTGAAGTCAGGAAGACTTGAGGTCAAATCTGGTCTTGGACACTTAATACTTCCTAGCTGTATGACCCTGGGCAAGTCACATATATCCAATTGCCTGAGCAAAAGTAAAACAAAACAAAACAAACAAACAAAAAAAAAAAACACTTGAGAATATAGGAATAAATGGACTTTTCCTTAAACTAGTCAGTAGCATCTATTTAAAACCATCAGCTAGCATCATGTATAACAGTGATAAACTGTTATATTCCAGTATTTTCCAATGAAAAAAAATGTTCTAAATCATTGTTGATTAGAGAAATGCAAATTAAAACAACTGTGTGGTACTACCTCACACCTCTCAGGTTGACTAACATGATAAAAAGATAATGATAAATGTTAGAAGGAATGTGAGAAAACTAATGTATTGTTGTTGGAGTTGTGAAATGATCCAATCATTCTGGAGAGCAATTTGGAACTAAATCCAAAGGGCTATAAAACTGTATGTACCTTTTGAGCCAGCAGTGCCACTACTAGATCTGTGTCAGAAAGGAGGGAAAAGGATCCCACCCACATGTGCAAAAATATTTGCAGCAGCTCTTTTTATGATGGCAAGGAATTGGAAAATAAGTAGATGTCCATCAATTAGGGAATGGATGAGTAAGTTATGGTATATGACAGCAATTGAATATTATTTTTCAATAAAAAATAATAAACAAACAGATTTTTGAAAGGCCTGGAAAGATTTACATGAACTGATGCTGAATGAAACAAACAGCACTAGGAATACATTGTGCACAGTAACAGCAGGATTGTGAAATGATCAGCCGTGACATATTTGGTTCTTTTCAGCATTTCAGTGATCTAAGGCAATTCTAATAAACTTTGGATGGGAAAACACCATTTGCATCCATAGAGAAAACTATGAAGACTGAATGTAAATCAACACATGCTATGTTCACTTTTTTTTCTTTTCCTTCTCTTTTGTTTTCCTTTTGTGGTTTTTCCCTTTTGTTCTGATTTTTTTCCTCTCCCAACACAATTCATAAGGAAATATGTTACAAATGAATTTACAAATATAACCAAAAATATTTTTAAAAGGACAGAAAATGGTTTCTTCCAATGTTCTTTTTTGTATTTTCAGAAGGATGAATAATAAGAGACTTTTTTCTCCTCATTACCCTGACAACAATAAGTATAAGCACAATGAGTCTGATATCTTTCTTCTCTGGGCATAGGCCACTAACTAATGATCATCATAGTGGACATTGTGAATTGATGGCTAACTTATAGGTCACTAAATTCCAGTGTTGGAAGCCAGCTACCTACTAGGAAGTTTTTTAGTTATATCCTCAATAACACAAAACTTCTGAGAAGAGAAAATGACAACCACCAAATCATCTGGTAGCTGAAGGATTAAAGAAAGCTAAACTCAATCCAGCCTGGGCAAGAAATCTGGACTTTGTGCTGTCCTCAGACAAGGATTGAAGTAAAAGCAAAATTATTTCTCTGAAGTCCTGAAAATCTTCACCTTTTAAGGTGGACAATAATGAGTATAATGAGCTAATCATTATTTTAGGGAAAAAAATTAGGGGAGAGTATCGTTCAGTGCTTGACATTGAATTTTCATCTAAAATGGTACAAAGTATCAGTGGGGTATACAAATTGCACTTTTTATGTTTCTTCATAATGAGTCAAGTTTTTCACTGGCCTCCTTTATGTTCATATTTATATTGAAGTCACAGGTTTTAGAATATATATGTTATTCCATTTGGGAAGATATTCATGAGTTTTTCACAAAAGTTTTCTACCTCCTCATGATTTGCAAGAGATGTTAATATGTAATTAACATGGCAATTTTTGGACTTATGTTCATTATCATCGACATAGGTTGAAATGATACTATTATTTATTACCATTGAGTAAGCAATAAAACCAAATCTGTCAACTTTTTTATTTCTCTCTGCAAAAAGAATGTGTGACTAATACATTGTTGGTGGAACTGTGAACGGATCCAACCATTCTGGAGAGCAATTTGGAGCTATGCTCAAAAAGTTGTCAAACTGTGCATACCCTTTGACCCAGCAGTGTTTCTACTGGGCCTATATCCCAAAGAGATCTTAGAGGAGGGAAAGGG
>JAJPUD010031939.1:0-12222 GCA_023553655.1 Myrmecobius fasciatus | reverse complement strand
TTTAATAATAAGCCCAATTCATTGATCTTTTCTTTTTCTATTTTATGCAAGTAAGCATCTAGAGATATAAAATTGCCCCTTATAACCGCTTTAGCCGTATCCCACAAATTTTGGTATGTTGTCTCCTTATTGTCATTCTCCTGGATGAAATTATTGATTGTGTCTATGATTTGCTCTTTCACCCATTCTTTCCTCAGGATTAGATTATTTAATTTCCAATTAACTTTTGGTTTATTTTCTCCTGGCCTTATATTGAATGTGATTTTTATTGCATCATGATCTGAAAAGGATGCATTTACTATTTCTGCCTTTCTGCATTTGATTTTGAGGTTTTTATGCCCTAACACATGGTCAGTTTTTGTATAGGTTCCATGGACTGCTGAGAAAAAAGTAAACTCCCTACTGTCTCCATTCAACTTTCTCCATAGATCTATCATACCTAACTTTTCTAACAATTGGTTTATCTCCCTAGTTTCTTTCTTGTTTATTTTGTGGTTTGATTTATCTAATTCTGAGAGAGCAAGGTTGAGATCCCCCACTAGTATCGTTTGGCTGTCTATTTCTTCTTGCATCTCTCTTAATTTCTCCCCTAGGAATTTGGATGCTATTGCACTTAGTGCATATATATTTAGTATAGATATTGCTGCATTATCTATGGTACCCTTTAATAAAATATAGTTTCCTTCCTTATCTCTTTTGTTTAGATCTATCTTGGCTTTTACTTGATCTGAGATAAGGATTGCTACCCCTGCTTTTTTTTTGTTCACCTGAAGCATAATAGGTCCTGCTCCAGCCTTTTACCTTCATCCTATATGTGTCACTATGTTTTAGATGTGTTTCTTGTAGACAACATATTGTGGGATTCTGGTTTTTAATCCAGTCTGATATATGCTTCCGCTTTATGGGAGAGTTCATCCCATTCACATTCACAGATAGAATAACTAATTCTTTATTTCCTGCCATCTTATTTACCCAAGCTGTTTTCCCCTTTCCTTTCCCCTTTCTCCCTTCCCCCCACCTCAGGACTTTGCTTTTGATGACCCTCTCCCCCAAACAATACTATACCCTTTAGATCCCTTCCCCCTGTTTTTACTCCTTTCCCCTGATTCTTCTATTTTCCCTTCTATTAGTTTATCCCTTTCTTTTCCTCCTTTCCCTCCCCCTTCCCTCTAGCAACAGACAAGTTTCTATGTGAAATCAAGTGTCTGATATACACTTTTAGAGCCCAACCTGATGAGAGTAAGATTTACACAATGCTCAACTCCCTCCCCTCTTTCTCTCAATTCTATTAGGTTTTCTTTGCCTCTTCAAGAGATTTTACCTTGTTTTTACCTCCTTATTTTTTTTTAGATCTTATTTTACCACTTTTTCCCTCTTTTCCCCAGTATGACAACCTTTCCCCCTCTAGTTCTCTTTTTCATATTATCAAAGTAATATCTAGTTAATTATACCCCCAAACTTTAAGCATCCCCCTAGTAGAAATAAAGTTCTCAAGAGTCCTTTTCTTTTTACCTTTTTATGCATCTCTTGAGTTCTGTTTGGATGTCGAATTTCTTGTTCAGATCTGGTCTTTTCATTAGAAATAGGTGAAATTCACCTATATCATTGAATGACCATCTTCTTCCCTGGAGGATAATGCTCGTTCTAGCTGGATAGGATATTCTTGGCTGTAATCCAAGTTCCTTTGCCCTTCGGAATATCTGGTTCCAGGCCCTTCGTTCCTTCAATGTGGAGGCTGACAGATCCTGTGTGATTCTAATTAATGAACCTCGGTATTTGAATTGTTTCTTTCTAGCTGCTAGCAGAATCTTTTCCTTGGTGCTATAGTCCTGAAATTTAGCCACGATATTCCTTGGGTTTTAATTTTGGGGTCTCTTTCCGGAGGTGATCGGTGAATTCTTTCAATGGTGATTTTGCCCTTTGATTCTACAATCTCAGGGCAGTTTTCTTTCAAGATTTCCTGGAAGATAGTGTTTAGATTTTTTTTTTCATCATGGCTTTCAGAAAGTCCAATAATCCTTAGATTATCTCTCCTAGATCTATTTTCCAAGTCAGTTGTTTTTCCTAGGAGATATTTCATATTTTCTTCTAATTTTTCATTTTTTTGTTTTTGTTTGACTGATTCTTGAAGTCTTATTGAGTCATTCACTTGCATTTGTTCAATTCTTATTTTTAAAGTGTTGTTTTCTTCAGTTACCTTTTGAAGCTCCATTTGTAACTGGCCAATTGAATTTTTTTTGTTCATTGCACTCTTTTTCCACTTCACTAATTTTATTTTTCAATAGATTGGTGTCTTTTTCATATCTCTTTTGCAGGGCATCATATCCTTCTTGCAAGATACTGTATCCTTCTTGCACTAATTTCAATTTATTTTCCCATTTATCCTCCAGTTCTTTTATTAGGTTCTTTAAGCAATCTTCCAGAAAGGCCCTTTGAAACTGGGACCAGTGATGGTCCTTGCTGATTCCCTCTGGAGTTATGTCTAAAGGAACCTCTGGCTCTAGGGTCTTCTCCTCTTTCTCTTTGTAAAAGCTGTCTATGGTGAGAGCTCTCTTTTGTCTCTTCATTTTTTTTTTTTTTTTTTTTTTTAGACAGCATGAATATCTCTTTAAGGTAGGGGGAAAAAAAAAAAAAACGGCTGAAATGGCCAGCTGAAGATTTTGCCCTGAGGTGCTTTGGCGATTTAATTTAAGGTGCTGGGCCTGGGCCGGTGGGGGCTAGGACTAAGCCCAAATTACTCCTTAAACAAGGCAAGTTTGCCAGAACACCTGCTCCCAATCAGGGCAGAGTGTCCCGAGTGCCTCAGATAAACTCCAGGTGTTTAGAATTTGGAGTTTGGAGTTTTTTGCCAGGCTGAGCTGAGCTGAGCTGAGTCCCACCTCACTTCCGGCCTCCACCAGAGTTCTCTGACACCAAAGTCCTCTGTTTATCCCTCTGTCCGAGCTAGACAAACCTGATGTGAAGTTTTTCAGAGATATCTGCAAGCAGTATCCAAATATTTCCTGATTCGTTGACTTGAAGATCAGTTCAGAGGCTTATTTTATTGTTGATTTGAGAGAAGTTCGGAGGAGGACGCAGAGTCACCCTTTCACCCCGCCATCTTGGCTCTGCCCCTTAACTTCTTTCTTATTTATTTTGTGGTTTGACTTATCAAGTTCTGAGAGAGGGAAGTTGAGATCCCCCACTATTATAGTTTTGCTCTCTATTTCTTCTTGCATCTCTCTGAACTTTTCCTCTAGGAATTTCCATGCTATACCACTAGGTGCATATATGTTTAGTATTGATATTGCTTCATTATCTATGGTACCCTTTAGGAAGATATAATTTCCTTCTTTGTCTCTTTTAATTAAGTCTATCTTTGCTTTTAGTTGGTCTGAGATCAGCATTGCTACCCCTGCTTTTTTTTTGTTCACCTGAAGCATAATAGATTCTGCTCCAATCTTTTACCTTTACCCTGTATGTATCTCTTATGTTTTAGATGTGTTTCTTGTATACAACATATTGTTGGATTCTGGTTTTTAATCCAGTCTGCTATCTGCTTCTGCTTTAAGGGAGAGTTCATTCCATTCACATTCACAGTTAAAATAACTAATTCTGTATTTCCTGCCATCTTACTTACCCTAGCTTATGCTTTTCTCTTTCTTATCTCCTTTCCCTCCTCCCTACTATTTTGCTTTTGATAACCACTTCCCTCCAACAATCCTTCCCCTTTAGAGCCCCACCCACCCCTTTTTCCCCCCTTTCTCTCCTGTTTCCTTATAAGTGCGTCTGTTATTCCCTCTGAGCCAAATCTGATGAGATGGAGATTAACCAAATTCTCATTCCCCTCCCTTTTTTTCCCCCTCAATTATTATAAGTTTTCTTTGCCTCTACATGTGATGTAATTTCCCTTATTTTACCTCCTTTTCCTCTTTTTCCAGTGTTATCCCTTTTCTACCTTTAATTTCTTTTTCAGTTTATCATAATAATCATAAAATCACAGTAATCATATCATAATCATAATGTAATGATAGATTCATAAAATCAACCCTCATTCTATAGTAGATACTTCTATAAGTATCTATAACATAAATATAGATCTCAAGAGTTTTTTTTTTTCCTCGTTACCTTTTTATGTTTCTCTTGTGTTCTGTGTTTGTAGATCAAAATTTTTGTTCAGTTCTGGTCTTTTCAGTAGAAATAGGTGAAATTCTCCTATATCATTGAATGACCATCTTTTTCCCTGGAAGATAATGCTCATTCTAGCTGGGTAATTTATTCTTGGCTGTAATCCAAGTTCCTTTGCCCTTCGGAATATCTGATTCCAGGTCCTTTGATCCTTCAAAGTAGAAGCTGCTAGGTCCTGTGTGATCCTAATTGTGGCTCCCCGATATTTAAATTGTTTCTTTCTGGCTTCTCGTAATGTCTTTTCCTTGGTATGATAGTTCTGGAATTTAGCCACGATATTTCTGGGGGACTTAATTTTTGGGTTTCTTTCAGGAGGTGATCGGTGGATTGTTTCAGTAAGTATTTTGCCTTCTGGGTCTAAAATATCAGGGCAGTTTTCTTTTATGATTTCCTGGAAGATAGTGTCTAGGTTCTTTTTTTCATCATGGCTTTCCGGAAGCCCTATAATCCTTAGATTGTCTCTCCTAGATCTATTTTCCAGGTCATTTGTTTTTCCTAGGAGATATTTCATGTTTTTCTCTATCTTTTCATTTTTTTGTTTTTGTTTGACTGATTCTTGAAGTCTTGATGAGTCGTTCATTTCCAATTGTTCGATTCTAATTTTTAATGTCTTATTTTCTTCAGTTACTGTTTTTAGTTCCTTTTGCAATTGACCATTTACATTTTTTTGTTCATTGTATTCTTTTTCCATTTTTTCCATTGTATTTTGCAATGATCTCATTTCATTTCCCCATGTTTCTTCTAACTCTCTTTTAAGATTCTTTATGCAATCTTCAAAGAAAGCTTTGTGACAGGGAGACCAGTTTATGTCTCTCTTTGGGGCTTTTTCTGGAGTTGCTTTACCTTTAGGGGCCTCAGGATTTGAGGTCTGTTCTTCCCTCTCTCCATAAAAGTTGTCTATGGTGAGAGCTCTTTTTGGTTTTTTTATTCATTTTTTTTTTTTTTAAAGATATGAGGTCTGTTTAAGGCAAAGGTGGGACAGCTGCTTTTATTTGCCCTGGGGCAGTTCTGCTGATTGAGTTATTTCAGGTACTGGGAAGTTCTGCTGATTGAGTCATTTCAGATGCTGGGCAGTTCTGCTTTAGTTCACCCTGGGGCAGTTCTGCTGTTTGAATTATTTCAGGTACTGGGCAGTTTTACTGATTGAATTATTTCAGGTGCTGATCAGTCCTGCTGATTGATTGATCGCCCTAGGGTGCTGTGTAATGGCAGCTAGGTCCCATGCTCATCAGGGGTTCAGTGGTTCACAATCTACCCCCCCACAAAAGGCAGACCCTCCAAAACACCTGCCCACAATCAGGACAAATTGGCCCAAGAGGCCCGCAGAAGACTCCCAGGTGTGTGAAAAGCACAACGCTCCCACTCCTGTTCCAACTCCTGTGACGACTCCTGTTCCAGCTCCCTGCTCCAGCTCCCTGCCCTGGTCTCCCTGTGCTGCAGTCTGGGTTCAGTAAACCACCCCCCTGCCCAATTAAAACAGACCTGTTTTGAAGTTCTTCCAGAGTATCTTCTTCTAGAATCGTGTTGTCCTCCAGATATTGTGGATTTTTTTTGCTTCAAAATCAGTCTAGAGGCTTCATATGTTGTTGGTTTGAGGGAAGGTTAGAGGAGCTTACAGAGACTCCTGTCTGATCTCCGCCATCTTGGCTCCACCCCCAGAAGTCAAGAATAGGTAGTTTAAAAAAAATTACAAAACTACAAAGGAGGACAATATATTATATAGAAGACTTTGGCATAGAAGTGGGATCCAATAAGCCTTAGGCAAAAAAAGCAAGAAAGGTACTTATGATAAAGACATATGGCTCCAAATACCTATTTTCAATACATTGGTATAAAATAACAAAACTAAATTAAAATTTTAAACAGTATAAAGAAGATATCCTACATTTAACAGTATAGTCTATTGAACATGTTTTTAAAAGTATGTAATGGAGGAATAAATTTGTGGTGGTGGTAAGATAGCTAGAAAAATCAATGGCTTTAGAATTAGAGGAGGACCTGGGTTCAAGTCCTGTTTTTTATGCTTATTACTTGATCCCCTTTTTAGTCCTTTTCAGATTTCTGACCCAGAACTCTCTTGTGGGTGACAAAGTTGCCATTTGGCACCTGCCCAATACGGGTTTAGTGGTGCCCTGGTACAGTTCTGGGATCTCCTGTTGCCTAGGTACACAGTCTCTCCCTGGATGCTAGAATATTTTTAATTACAGTGTGCTCTTGTCTTGATCTTGTCCTTGGTGTCCTCAGTCCTCCCTGGTTCTTTCTTTATGCTGAGATGGATTGGAGTCACTGACTTTTTGTGAATTTCCTCTTCAGAATTTGGTCTAGTACATTTTCTTGATTAGAGTAGTTTTGTGGAGGGGGGTTTAAATGGTTTCTTACTATTACAACATCTTGGTATTTCCTCCATTGGTATCTTTTTTAAACCTTACCTCTCACCATGAGCACTTGAATGAGAATGTAGTATTTCCTAGGAGATCTTAAGCCATACTTGCCTTTTTCTTCTAAAGTCCCTTTGTCAGGTTGCCATAACTGTGATGTTTTAAAAGGTTCAAGAATTACAGTTTTGGGGTAATTTAATCATTTTTTTAAAAGGCCAACAGATTATTAATAAAAGGATGATCATTTGGCCATCTCTTAGACCAAAGACCATTTTAAAAAAGCCATTACAAACTCTTGAATATATCAAGGGAAATTAACAGTATATACAAAAGGAGAAAGGTATATTACAATTACATTTCTATTTTATTCTGAATTCAATGAACACTCAAAATCGAAAATATTTTCATTAGAATAGAAAAGAATATTATTTGTAAAATTGCTTATCTTTATTTTGTCACTTGCTGTTAAAAATATATAATTAATTAACATGTTGTTTTCAAAACTCACCTGCTTGTCTGTGTTTAAGAATTTCTCTAACATACATTTTAAAAAAATTCTTTAATGACTCCCTTGTCTTAATTTTTTTTTCTTTTTGCAATTGGCAAGCAAGATTCACTGATTATAGGTCCCTAAGGTTTTCTTTTTATCTTTCATGATAGAGTGGGGCTATTCATTTATAATAAACATACTTTCAGAATTCAGTAAAATAACTTATCTTTATGTAAAGTTTATGCTCCTAACAATAACTGTGAAGACTGAGTTAACAAGATTTCAAGGTAAGCTATGCCTGTTTGAAAGTCAGAGGAAGTAGAGAGGAATAAATTCACCTGGTCCCAGTGCAGAAGCAAAATTTGTTCAGACAGGTTAGACCTTAAGCAGGTCAGTGAGCCAGGCAGAGCTCCAACTATGCATGTTTACATTCCGTTTGGGATAGTAGCATTTTCCCCTTGTAGTCAGCTGACCTCTGGCACTAGTTTGAGTCTGTATACCTTAGGTCTCCATACCCTCCAAGGAACTTGAGTCCATATGTCTCCTGTCTTACATGGCTTTTTTCTCCCGTGATTCTTCTGTCTCTTCTACTACGTGAGGAAAAAAATACTTCATATTGCCTCCCATGGTTATAAGGGGCTATATCCAGTTGTTAATAGCTTGTAATTCTTATAAGAAATGTTTATTCAGGGGCAGCTAGATGATACAGTGGATAGAGCATCAGCCCTGAAGGAGGACCTGAGTTAAAATATGGCCTCAGACACTTAACTACTTCCTAGCTGTGTGATCTTGGGCAAGCCACTTAACCACAATTGCCTAAGCAGAAAGAAAGAAGGAAGAAAGGAAGGAAGGGAGGGAGGGAGGGAGGAAGGAAGGAAGGAAGGAAGGAAAGAAGGAAGGAAGGAAAGGTTTATTCAAATCTCTTAGCATTTATCCAATGAGGAATGACTGTCTTATTTATATTAATTTCTAATTTATTTCATGCCCCTATTAGATATTTGATGTAAAGATTGTTCACCCATCAATAGTTTAGCTCCTCATTTTGTCCTAGCTGAATTGATCTTTTTTTATGCAAAAGCTTTTGTACTTTAATATAAAATGTGTTTTATATTTTATAATTTGTTATCTTTTCATTTACTATTTTTACATTTCTATCTTAGGAAGTAACAAGAATCATATTGCTATGAAAGAATGTCTTTGTCATTGTTGTAGTAGTATTTGTCGTCATATTAGTAGTACTAAAATGTGATCTTGTTGGAGAAAGAGAACTTATCATTTTTTGATATATATTTCTTTATCTTTCCTTACCTTGAAGTTTGCTTGAATATAAAAAGTATTTAATAAGTTCAGTTGAAATGCTTGTGAAACATCTTTATTTTTTTTTCAATGTTTAAATAAATGTTTTTCAAGGGAATAAATTCAAAGGGTAAGTATGTGGAACTGAAAAAATAAAGAATAAAAATTAAACGTTATCATAAAGTAGTGGCCCAGAGGTAGACAGAGCATCTGAATTATTTTAGTGTTTTACCTAGGTAAAAATATAATGTGGCATCATTTTGTACTATCAAATTGGATGTTTAGGTTTATATAATATTTATGCAGTGTTATGTTGTATTTAGTGATTATGGTGTTGCCAGAATGGATTTCAAAATTATTTTATTTTTGGAACTGATAACTTTGTTTTTCCTTATACCTAAAAATGGAATAGGAATAGAGAGTAGAAAAGGAATTGGACCTATGATTTCATTGGGAACTTCCTATATAAATGCAGATACTCAGTAATTTACAGTCTTGGAGAATTATGTAGAGCATTGAAAGGTTAAGTTGCTTGCTCAGAGTTGCATAACTAAAAATCTTCCTTGAAGCAAAATTTGAACTCAGATCTTGGCTTCTAAATTGACTATCTGCTAAGATAATTCAGTGTATAAATTTTATAATTGGAATTTTATTCCTTACTCATTCATGTCTAGTAAATCATATTGACTTATTTTGCATTGCCATATATTTATATAGTGTTTTATAGTTTCCAGAGTTTGACATTATCTTCTTTAATCGTTATCACAGCTCTGTGAGAGATAGGATAATGACCTGAATCCTGACCTTGATACTTTATACCTATACTTCATGATCTTGACTAGGTCACTTAATGTTTTTTGGACCACAGTTTCTTAATCTTTAAAATGAGGAGGTTGTACTAGATGACTTTGAAGCCCCCTTCCAGAAATACTGACAAGTCCTTAATTGACTCCACGAGATCTCTGATACCGTTTATTATTCTTTATACCACATTAAATCATTTTAGAATTATCACCCTAGGCAGCAAGTTCAAAAACCTCCCCAGTTCTCATGACATGTATCATGTACTTTTTACTCTGTCTCAGCTCCATATAGTGAAAATCATATCTTGGATTTTGTTATCACTTATCATAGAAGTTTTTCACTTCTCTTCTGGTCAAGACCTTTCTATTCTTTCTTATATCCAAAAGCCCTGTGACACCATTCCCCATTTCTCTTTCACATTAGTTTCTGAACTTGGCTCTTCTGGCCAAGCCCCACTAATGTATGCTTATCCCTTCAAAACTCTAATCTCTGCTTCCTACACCATCCTTCTCACTCAGTTGCCACCTTGATGTTCCTAAAGTAAAAGTGGGACTCTATCATTCTTCTGTGAGCAGGGTAACATCTTGTTGCTTCTAGGAAAAAAGCCTGGCTCCAACCAGTGTTTGTACAAACTACTTATCTCATTCTTTCTTATGTATCTCAGCCAACTTGCTATTCCTTGTACAGATGTGCCTTTGCCTAGATTATCCTGCATGCATTTCCTTTTCCTTTCTACCTTTTAGAATTTCTAGCTTCCTTCAAGCCTCATAGGTCTCAAGTGCTTTTTCTTATACCATCTTTTTCAGATTCCTCCAGTTGTTGGTATTCTCTCTATCACCTTTCCCTCAGGAACCCAGAAATTACTTTATATTAAATTTTTATGTACCTTGTATTAACATCTCTTTATGTATGTTATTTTCCCCAGTGGAATGTAAGTCAACTTCTCTAAGTACAAATATTACTTGTTTTTTGTTTTTGGTATTCCTTATTGCCTAGCTGTGCCTTAAACATAACATGGTAGCCTCTTAATGCTTAATGAATGAATGATCAGCTGTGTTTTCTCAGAACTTTTTTGAATCTGTTTTCCTAAAATCCAAGATACAAATCTGATCAATCTGAAACATATCCTATGCTTTAAACTAGATGACAGCTGTTTTTTTCCCCTTCATTTTAGTGCACCTTGTTGATATCTGGAACATGATTGAAGCCTTCCGAGACAATGGCCTTAACACACTGGAGCATAACACTGAAATCAGTGTGTCCCGTCTGGAAACCATAATTTCATCCATCTACTACCAACTGAACAAACGCCTGCCTTCCACTCACCAGATCAGTGTGGAACAGTCAATCAGCCTTCTCCTCAACTTCATGATTGCAGCATATGACAGGCTAGTACTTTATGTGATTGGGTGCTTCATTTTGATAAATTATGCTGATTTTCCTTTTTATAATTTGGTCTTGTCAGATATTGCTAATTGAAGAAGCAAAATTAAAAAGTAGATGCTATTGTCTATCTGTTTTTTTCAGTTATAAAACATGGGGAAAAATTTAGACTCATAAGTTCATTTCCTCTAACACGTCATACATGTGGGTCACTAATATTGAAAGAGGCCATTCTTTGCCTCATTGCTATCTAGCCTTAATCACTGAATGACTCTGGACATAGTCAAACAGACCTGTTTACCTTAGTTTAAAAAGACCAAAGTCTCCCCTTGCATCCAGAGCAATCTCCAGTTGTCTTTATCTATATCTGGCTACTGGACTCAGATGACTCTGCAGGGGAAACTGAGGAAGGTGACCTTACACAGCCCTCTGTCACTGAAATCCAATTTACTTGTATGTTTTGGCATCACCTTCTTAATGTCATGGTCCTCTTCAAGAAAGTAGGACAAAAAACAACTGTTGAATCTCTGCTCCCCTGCAGGAGCAAATGTTTGGACTGACTTTTCCTGTTCTCTTTTCTGATGATGCATTTATTAAGTGCAAGTCTATTTTAATAATAGCTTTTGAAAAATATAATTAGAAAGGTAAACTTATTGTAAAACAACAATAACAACAAAAACTGTATTCCATAACTTAAAAAAAAGGTTATCCTTCTCCATTTTTCATGGTGATAACAAAAGTTGGCCATTCTTGTTTTTTTTTTTTTTAATTTTTAATTAAAGCTTTTTATTTGTATAACATATGTATGGGTAGTTCCCCAACATTGATCTTTACAAAGCTTTCCATTACAAACTTTACCCCCAGTCCCCTCCCCTCCCCTAGATGGCAGGAAGTCCACTACATGTTAATAATGTTGAAATGCTTGAGAAGTTATGCAAGAAAAATCCTATCTACAAGAAAAAAAAAAGAATCAGAGAAAGGCAACACAATGCAAGCAAATGTCAATAGAGATCATGAAAATGTTACGTTGTGGTCCATATTTCATTTCCCTCTCTCTGGGTGTATATGGTTTTCTTCAGTGAACAATTGGAACTGGTTTGAGACAATTCTTTGTTGCAGAGAGCCATGTCCATCAGAATTGATCATCATGTAATACTGTTGCTGCTGTGTATGATGATCTCCTGGTTCTGCTCGTTTCACTCAGCATCAGTTCATGCAAGTCTCTCCAGGCCTCTCTGAAATCGTCCTGCCGGTCATTTCTTACAGAGCAATAATATTCCATAACATTCCTATACCGTAATTTATTCAGCCACTCTCCAATTGATGGGCATCCCTTCAGTTTCCAGTTTCTAGCCACCACAAAAAGGGCTGCCACAAACATTCTTGCACAGGTGGGTCCCTTTCCCTCCTCTAAGATCTCTTTGGGATATAGGCCCAGTAGAAACACTGCTGGGTCAAAGGGTATGCACAGTTTGACAACTTTTTGAGCATAGCTCCAAATTGCTCTCCAGAATGGTTGGATCCGTTCACAGTTCCACCAACAGTGTATTAGTGTCCCAGTTTTCCCACATCCCCTCCAACATTCATCGTTATCTTTTCCTGTCATTTTAGCCAATCTGACAGGTGTGTAGTGGTATCTCAGAGTTGTCTTAATTTGCATTTCTCTGATCAATAGTGATTTGGAGCAACTTTTCATATGACTAG
>JAJPUD010031938.1:0-10413 GCA_023553655.1 Myrmecobius fasciatus | reverse complement strand
AAGAAAGAAAGAAAGAAAAAAAGAAAAAAGAAAGAAAGAAAGAAAGAGAGAGAGAGAAAGAAAGAGAGAGAGAGAAAGAAAAAGGAAAGAAAGAAAGAAGGAAAGAAAGAAAGGAAGGAAGGAAGGAAGGAAGGAAGGAAGGAAGGAAGGAAGGAAGGAAGGAAGGAAAGAAGGAAAACATAAAAAAAAAATGCTGTTGCTATCAAAAGTTTGAATTCAAAATCAGTTCCTGATACATGATACCTGTAAGACACCTAGACAAGTGATGTACTCTTATGTACCTTGGATAACTCCTTAGAAATTATCTAAAATATAGATGGATTAACTTCATCTTTGGATATGCAAGGTACTATGCTAAACTCAAGGATATAAAGGCAAAACAAAAAATAGTCCTTGCTCTCATGAAACTTACTTTCTACTTGTCAAATGAGATCTGTTAAATCATATAAGATTTGTGCCTAAGTCTGAAGAAATTGTGGAGCGAGTTCCCAGTCTTTACAATCATGTATCTTCAATGTGTTAATATATTATTAATGATAAAGCAAAATGTAAATTTTGTCATGAATGTAAAATTAAAGAACAGGCATAGAGTTCTTGCAAATAATTTGGATTTGTCACCATTGTAAAATTAGGCTTCTTGATGATTGTGGTAATGAATTGGTGATTATACATTTAGTCATTAAATTGATATCTTAAAAAAAAAAGTTTATGCCAATTCTGATTTGAATTCTTGTGAAGGATCACCTGCAGCATGAAGTAAACAGAAGCAGAACAATTTATACTATAACATCAACATTATTAATTCATTTGGTCAATTTTTAAAATGAACTTTTAAGGACTGCCAAAATGATAGACACAGTAATATTTTGTTTACTGTTTATCAAATAAGAAAATATTTGTAAAGCATTAGCTCAAGGCTTGATATATTATAGGTTATTAATAAATTCTTATTCCTTTTCTCTCTACTCTTATATAGACCTATAGATGCATATGGGTGTATACACCTAAGGGGAGAGACAACATGCACATAATTATCTACATACAAATAATGTATATATAGGCTAAATTGGAAATTATTGACAGAGAGTAATAGAATTATCCAGTACATTATGTAGACATAGCTAATCTATATCAACTAATAATTAATTAATTAATTTAATTACTTGATATTGTGAATTATGTGATGTCAACAGTTTTGAATGTACAAGGATGGTTTCATTTCCTTACCTGGATTTCTAAGTGAGAGTCCTGTCAATTCCTGAGAAATCTTGATTGTCTTTCTTCCTCAATTCTAAAGAATCATACAATCAAAAATAAATAGTAATAATATTTCTCTAAAGAATGCTAATTTTGGGAATACTAGTAGAAGTTGCTTTAGCCTTTTTAATTTAAATATTTTAGATATTAGTTTTCACATCTTGTCTACTTCTAGATGTAGACAATGCATGAGACCTATATATATACATATGTGTATATATATACCTATATATATACATATGTATATACGTACACACACATATATATATATATATTTGTTTTCCATACTTTAATGTCACAAGAATTATTGATACGAATATTTGGAGGCTATGGAGAACTCTTCTTTTGTCTTTGATCTTCTTGGAATATATAACCAGCAGTGCTTTTCTGTATCAAAGAATATAAACAATGAGGCAGGTTTTGTGTAGTAGAAAGGACAACAGATTAGGAGACAGAAAATTTGGGTCCCTAAACTGCCTCAAGGACTAACTACCTTTTTCATCTTGAATTCTGGATCTCAATTACCCAAGAGAGTTGAACTGGAGGGTCTTTAAATTCTCTTCAGCCTTGGAATCTGAATTGAGTCACTTTTCTTACAAAATCCCAGAAAAAGATTTTATTCATGTGTTTCAGTAGCAAAGCAAGTTAAAATTTACCCTTAGGGTCAAATCAAAGAGTTGCAAATGCAGATTTGAAATATAAACAAGTTTAAAGTCAAAGTTTGCCTCCAGCAAAGTCCCTTTGGGAAACCTGGAAAACAAATGCAATCTGCAGGCATTTGCCTGAAGGCAGATCTGTTTGTTATGATACCGCTCCAATTGGGTCAAAAATAAAATAAAATAAAACAGCTGTGCAAGCTAAAATACATAGACTCAGTAGACTGGAATCACATACACACACACCTCATTCCAGTGGGCTTTGGGACTGGGGTTACATTCCTCCCCTGGGCCAAAACTCTGTAGTTTTTTGCCAAAATCAAATGAGACAAGTTCAAAACCTATAAGTATATAGTATGAACAAACATCAGAGCTTTAGAAGAAGGCGGATGATTCCCTGTCATTCCAAATAACCAATCATTGACATCCTTGAAGCTGAAATAGATCTATAATAGATGTAAATGAAATAGAATTGGTGCTATATTGACATCACCTGGAAGGATACTAACATGACAACATACCTAACTCAATATGGACCACAGCCCATATACATTTTGAGAAGATCAGTGTCCACTCCCTGTGATTGTTGTGGGTTAGAGTATGGCAGAACAGGAAGGTTTGGTTCTTTTTTAGTTTCTCCAAGACCTCAAAAGATCTTCTATATACTCTTGAGTCTTTTCCAATTTCCTGGGCTTCTAGATTCAAGGGAAAAAATAAGATGACAGCATTACTTCAGATTGCTAAAGGAAAAAAAAATAAAAATAAAATAAAAATAAACTTTGGTAAAATGTCCACATGAGAAGAACTGGCAATTCCCATGATGTTCCTATCCTCAAACTTTTATATTAGAGACACCGGTGAACTTCCTTCCCCTTGAGTGAAAACTGGGATTGTCTTGGTTGACATAAATTACCTCATTCCCAATGGGTGATTGCTTTCACTCTGAATTACCTGATATCTATTATCCTATTTATACTTTCTCTGATTTCCAGGTTGTTGGGTTTTTTTTCCTATTTATCTTAATTAAATGGGTTTCCTTTCATAGGGAGAAGAAAGAACTAGAACAAGAACAAGAACAAAAAGAAAAAGAAAAGAAGAGAAAAAGAAAAGAAGAAGAAAAGAACAAGAACAAGAAGGAAAGAAATATCCAGACACTATTCACAATGTGTGAGACAGTGACCTTACAAATTAAAATTAGTGACTCTGGAGGTAAAAGAGGCAAAAAGGGATTTATTTTGATCTCAGCAGAAAGGGCAACTCCCAATAGACAAGATGTCAGTAGAAAAGTGCAAAGCACAAACTGCAAAACACAAGATTAAATAGATCAGAATCCCCCTCCTCAACACTGTAAACACAGAAGTCTATCCCAGAAACAGAAGAATATTAGTAAATAAACAAACTCAATTTAAATTTTCCTCAAGAACTGCTAATACAAGCAGATATTCTTGGATGAAAGAATTCTGTTATCTGAATTCCCAAAGCCATCATTGTCTTTAAAGAGGTACTTAAATGCTAATTAAGAAGTGGGGGGGACAGGAAGGGACTGGAGGGGAATGTTCATCCAAGACAATTGAACACCTGCAGCTTTTTAGCTATAGCTCAATTTATTGTTGCAAAGTCTCAAGGCCATATTCCCATGAGAGGTCTTCCCTCAGTTTATCCCATACAATGATAACAACTATGTTCATGGATTCCTAGATTAAGAACTCCTGATTTATGACAAACAACCTAATAACCACAATTTAGTCAAACAGATTAGTCCAGACTGAGAAAATCTTCCCTGAAAATAAGAATTAGATATAAATTGAAAATGTGAATTCCTCTTATTTTCCTGGATTTCTCCTATTTTGTTTTCAACATTGATCACAACTGCTGTGACACCACCAATATCCTCTTTTTCTGCCAGTTAGTTACAAATAAAGATAAAAAAGTCACAACTACAAGAACGTTCAGTCTAATAGAAAAGACATTTTCTATTAGAAATCATCTGTAGAAACAGGCTGATATGAAACAAATTGGAGATAATCAACAGATGGAAAGCACTAGCATAAGGGGTATTGGGAAAGACTTACTGTTGAAGGTGGGATTTTTAGCTAATATTTAAAGGAAGCCAAATAAGCATGTGTCTGCTCTAAATAACCTAACATAAAGGCAGTCTGGATTGTGGGTTTAAACCCCAAAAATGGATATGTGGATTGTACTTTTTGTGATTTCTATGCTGAGTGACCCCTTCAGTGCACACAACTCCTTTTTAAAATGAAAAAAAAAGCAATGTGAAGAGAAGACCTATTTGAAACCATATTTATATAACAGGATCATAAATTTACTTCTAGTGCCCACATGAAACATCATTTAATACAATATTTTCATTTTTTAATTTTTTATTAAAGCTTTTTATTTACAGAACATATGAGTGATTTTTCTACATTGACCTTTGCAAAATTTTCTTGTTCCAAATTTTTCCCCTCCTTACCCCCACCCATACCCCTAGATGACAGGTAGTCTAATATAAGTTATATATGTTAAATTATATGACAAATCCAATATATGTATACATATCTATATAGTTATCTCACTGCACAAGAAAAATCAAATCTAGAAAGAGAAAAAAATTAAGAAGGAAAACAAAATGCAAGCAAACATTCACAGAAAGCATTAAAAGTGCATAATTATGATAAGACTGACACATGTGACCAATGAAAATCTTTTTTTTTTTAAAAAAAAAAAGGACAGGAAAAAGGAAATCAGCAAATACTTATATGAAAGGAAGAAAAAAAAGTGCTGGTCATGTAGCAAGAGATAGGGATAACAGAAGACTACCTAGAATGCCCTCCCAGTGCCCTCTATGACATAGGGGAAAAGAGAGAAAGGTCTCCAAAATGTTCAGTGAATCCCAGTAGCAAATTTTTAGAAAACATGGGCAAATGTGGTATAGGATGGGCAGATCATTCTTTCTCAAATCGCTCTACCCATCTAGCTAGATTTCTCTCCCTTTTGAATATTTGCATTATTTGATACACATTTTGTATTTGATTATCTATATGTATCTATATGCAAGTTCTTCAAGCTCAGAAACTTTTATAATTTTTTCCTATCTCAAGCATTTTAGACATAGAAAGTCCTTAATAAATGTTTGCTGAATAAAATTGAATTTAACAGTGATCCATGGTTACAATACATTTTAAATACATAATTTCATTCACTAAGCACACTATTTTGGTGCCTTATCACTTTTCAAAAGTTCTTTGTCGTTTCACTTGTTTTTTGTTGACTAAGTTTACTAAGAAAATCATCATATCTTCTGCTAAAAGCAATGTTTAATTCCTTTTTAATCTATATTTATTTCCTCTATTTCTCTTTTTTGTCTTATTGTGATAGCTAGAATTTCTAGACCTATGACAAAAAAAGCAACAGTGATAATGGATACCTTTGCTTTATCCCTTATCATTTTGGAAAGCCCTCTGTTTTTCTTTATGATGTAAAAATGTTTGCTCTTTGTTTTAATAAGATATTATCTACTATATTAAAGGAAGAACCTTTTATCCTTATGCTTTCTAGAGTTGCATTTGTTTTTTTTTTTAACATGAGTAATTGTAAGGGTTGTCAAACTTCAACATAAATAACTATAATAATTTAAAAATTATTTAAATGATTTACTTTATTCCTTATATCAAAACAAATCTGAATTCTTTATTTAATTCATCTTGGTCTCAGTATGTAATATTTTAATATGTTTTATAGCCTAGTTGCTAAAATTTTATTTAAAATATTTGTGTTAGTATTCATTAGGTATAATGATTTACAGTTGTCTTTCTCATTTTAATTTCAACTTCATTTAGGCATCAAGACCATATTCTATCACAGAAATGGATTAAAAGAGTAATTTATTTTCCCATTAATTAAAAGAAAATATTTAAATCTCATTTTTGAATGTTTAATAGAAATCACTTGTAAATATATTTGCTCCAAGAATATTGGGTTTTTTTATAGTTCATTAATGATTTCAATTTCTTTATCTGAAGTTGAATCACTGACATAATAAATTTCTTCTTTTGTTAGCCTGGGTTTTTATGTTTTCATTAATATACTCTAAGTTATTATTTAAGGAATTTAATTGGGCAAAACATTTTCTGAAAACTTTTTTATAGGCTCTTTAAATATGTTTAGTTTTCATTTTCATTTTTTAAAATTATAAACAATTGCAGTTTCCTCCCATCTTTTCTTAAAATCAGATTAGAAAATTGCTTATGTATTTTATTAGCCCTCCTGCTTTTTGCTCCCATATGTATATATGTGCATACATACACATATGTATGTATATCCATTTACAATGATTTTTTTATGATGGCTAAAAATGGAAACTAAATTGAATAGAAACTAAATTGATAGAATGCCAAATGCTTTAAGAAACAAGGAAATAGATGGTTTCAAAAAGATATGGAAAGAAGCAGGAAGTAACATTAAATGGAATAAGCACAATCAGAAGAATACCATCAACAGTATAAAAATTAAAAAATTCAAAGACTTTAAAAAATAATAAGGAATTTGACTAATGAAACTGGGAAAGCAATTTGTACAATAAAATAACATTGTAAATAAGTCACTTTGAAAGTATTAAGACCTATGATCTACAATATGACCATTAATAAATCTAGAGAATCTAAAAAGAAACATACTATCTACCTCCTCAGAGAGACATGATTACATAGTACAGAATGAGACATATACATTCATAGATGCACATATGCATATTTGAATATAAATTCCCAATGCAATAATTTATTTTGCTTGATTTTGCATATTTGTGACATGGAATTTGTTCTTTTTTTTCTTTCTTTTTTTGTTGAGGGAGAATGAGTGGTATAGTATAGATTTTTTTATGCTGAAGTTTGACAACCCTTACAATTATTCATGTTAAAAAAAAACAAATGCAACTCTAGAAAGCATAAGGATAAAAGATTCTTCCTTTAGTGTAGTAGATAATATCTTAATAAAACAAAGAGCAAACATTTTTATATCATAGAGAAAAATAGAGGGCTTTCCAATAAGCTTTTAATTTAATATAATCAAAATCATTCATTTTGCATTTCATAATGTTCTCTATCTTCTTTGGCTATAAATTCTGCCCTTCTCCATAGAGGGGTAGACTATCCCTTGCTCTTTTAATTTGCTTGTAGTATCATCCTTTATGTCTAAATCATTAATCCATTTTTACTTTACCTTGGTATAGGGTGGTATTTGTTGGTCAACACCTAGTTTCTGCCATACTTTTTTCCCATTTTTCACAGCAATTTCTGTCAAATAGTGAGTTCATATCCTAGAAGCTGGTATCTTTGAGTTTATCAAAAACCAGATTACTGTAGTCATTGACCATTATGTCTTATGTACCCAAACTATTCCACTGATTCACTACTCTATTTCCTAGTCAGTACCAAATAGTTTCAATGACAGCCATTTTATAATATAGTAAGTCTGGAACAGCTAGGCCAGCTGCCTTTGCTTTTTTTCCCCAATAATTCCTTTGATATTCTTGATATTCATTCCAAATGAAGGTTTTTTTTTCCCCTAACTCTATAAAGTAATTTTTTGGCAATTTGATCAGTATGGCAGTAGATTTCAATAACTTTTTAAGTAAAATATCAATATGAGTAATTTAACTAACAATTTCTTATTTGTGTTTTGATTTCTTAAACAAAGAGATGAAGTAAATATTTTTGTCATGGATCCAAATGAGTTAATAGAAAAATTCAAACATTTTTGTCAACATGTAAAATGGCACAAAGGAATGCCACAAAGGAATGAATAGCTGTCATCATAATTAGGAAGTAGATCTTAATGGTTACTGTGGACCAAAGAGTGATTGAACATGTGTTCATTTTTATATATAAAACTCTATGTCCTTCATTTATAACACAGATAATGTGTCTCTTAGTTTAATTCAAATTTTTCATTGCACAAAACAAGTAGCTTAATGAATTGCACAGTCAATAGAACCCATGTTAATTGCTGGCAGTTGTTTTCTTAAGACAAAAATGACTAATGAGATAGTTCTCAGCATTTCCCTCGCATGGCTTCTTTATAAAATAGAAAACTTCTCAATTTAGAATTTCATCTAAGATCACTGCCTTGCTCAAAAGGCTACATTCTGTGGCTTCTTCTTCTACTCTAAGAGGTTCATCTCTTTTAGACCCACGCATATGTACCACTAATTTCAATCTCTGGCTTCTAATAAAATAGGTTAGTAACATTTTTTTCTTTTTTTTTTACAATTCTGTGATAAAAGATCAAAATATTTACTAATATTTGGCAGGATCATTGTATGTGTTTTACTTAACTAAATATTTTACTTAAAAAATAATCAAATAAATAATAATGCCCCATATATTTTAACAATTAACAAATAAATTAAAGTTGATATCATTTCTGACTAGGCTTCTGTCTGAGCACAGAGACTTATTAGTATGCCCCAAATAATGTCCTTTAGGTCATCAACCTTTAGTGAAGGGAGGAAAATTAGCAACAACATTAAAAATTTATAGCTTTGGACCATTTACATCATATAAACAGGAAACTCTATGAAAATTCCTTTAATATTTTTTTCAGATGTAGTAGTGTATTCTAATCCTGAAGACTCCTTGTTCTTGGTCAGTTTCCCACTCTTTCCAAATACTATAGTCCTATGCAGAAACCCTGGAATTGACTTGGCCTGCTATTTCCATTTATATTTTTTTTTGCTTTCTTATTTAAGCCTGGTTTGGCTTTCCAGGGGAGATTTGCTTTTTCTCTACTTTGGGACTAATTAATTATTAGTATGCTTTGGCCCTTTGTGGTGTAAAATATGACATTCTCCTTCAGTAAGTTGAAATTAGTGAGATCCTTATAACTGCATTTTTGGATAACTGGGTGTAGTTTTTTTTTAATGTCATTAAACTTAGCACATTTCTTTCCTTTTTAAAATTGTTTTTAAATAATACCTTTTTATTATCAAAATTAGAAAAGCAATTTTAAACATTCATGCTTACAAATCTTGTGCCTCAAAATTTTCTCCCTCCCTTCCCTCTTCCCCTTCCTTATATAACAAGCAATTCAATATGTATTAAACATGTGCAATTCTTCTATACATATTTCCATATTTACTGTGATACACAAGAAAAAACAGATGAAAAACAAAGAAAAAAGCAAGCAAAAACAAAAAGATAGTTAAAATACTATGTTGTGATCCACATTCAGTCCCCACAGTCTCCGGTGCAGATTGCTCTCTCCATCACAAGATGATTGGAACTGGCTTGAATCATCTTATTATGGAGAAGAGCCACATCCATCATACATGATCATCATATAATCTTGCTATTACTATGTACAATGATTTCCCGGTTCTACTCATTTCATTTAGCATCAGTTCAAGAAAGTATTTCCAGGCCTCTCTGAAATAATCTTTCTGATCATTTCTTGTCGAACAATAATATTCTATAGCATTGATACACCATAATGTATTCAGTCATTCTCAAACTAATGGATATCCACTCAGCTTCCAGTTTCTTCCCACTACAAAAAGGGCTACTACAAACATTTTTGTACATGTGGATCTTTTTTCTTTTTTATAATTTCTTTGGTATACAAATCTAGTAAAGACACTGGTGTTTCAAAGGATATGCCTTAGGAGATAGTACATATTGCTCTCCAGAATGGTTGAATCAGTTCAAAACTTCACCAACAATTTATTAGGGTCCCAGTTTTCCCACAATCTTAGCAAATTTGAGAGGTGTATAGTGCTACCTCAGAGTTGTCTTTGTTTTTCTCTGCTCAATAGTGATTTAAAGCATTTTTTCTTGTAACCACAAATAGTTTCAATTTCTTTATCTGAAAACTGCTCATATCCTTTGACAATTTATCAATTGGACAATGATTTCTACTCTTATAAATTTGAGAAAATTCTCCATATATTTTAGAAATAAGGCCTTTATCAGAACTCTTGGAATTTCCCCCCCAATTTTCTGCTTCCCTTCTAATATTGACTGCATTGGTTTTGTTTGTACAAAGCTTTTTGATTTAATACAATCAAAATTATCCATTTTGTATTTCATAATGTACTCTAGTTCTTCTTTGAAAAATAAATTCCTGGTGTGGAGCCAAGATGGCAAACTGCAGACAGCGTTCTCTGTGAGCACCTGAGACCTTCCCTCAGAACCAGACAAATTGAGCCTCCGAACTGGTTCTGGAGTGAGGGCTCCACCAAACACTTGGACTACAATGCACTTCTATCAACAATGTACTTTGAAAAAACTCCTGAGGTTAGTCTCAGGGGAAATCGGCAGCTGGCCATGATCAGATGCCAGTACGTCCAGGGCGGAAGTCAGGCTGCAACAGAGGCAGATTTTAGGCACCCAGGAAGACCCTGGGAGACGACTGCGCCACTTTGCTCTGCTTGCAGGAAGGTGCTTTGGCAGATCTGCCTTTGGTAAAGGGGGGATTGAGAGCAGCTGAAAACGTGGTCCTAGTG
>JAJPUD010031937.1:0-12225 GCA_023553655.1 Myrmecobius fasciatus | reverse complement strand
TGTACAATAGTCTCCTGGTCCTGTTCACTTTCCTTTGTATCACTTCATGTAAATCTTTCCAAGTTATTTCTGAAACCTAATGGTCATTTCTTAAAGTACAATCTTATTCAGAACCATATACCACAACTCTTGCGGCCATTCTCCAACTGAAGGGAATCCCCTCAATTTCCAGTTTTTTTTTCCCTACCAAAAACTGCTGCTTTAAATGTTTTTGCACAAATAGATCCTTTCCCCCTTTTCTTTGATCTTTTTGGGATACAAACCTGAGAGATATTGCTAGGTCAAAAGATATGCATAATTTTATAGCCTTTATAATGCTTTTTGGTGCTACACACACACACATGTGAGGGGAGAAAGTTCTCTTTCTATCCCTCACAACGTCCTTCATGGAAAAACTGATTCAGTCTATGTGTAAGGTTAACTTTAGGCATGGGCTTCACCTGTCTCCACAGGTCTGAGAGGTAAACTTTACTAAGTTCCTCTAATTTGCTTACAATATCACTCTTTATATCTAGATCATGAAGCCATTTAGATCTTGATATGTGGTGTTAGGTGTGGGTCAAGCCCTGATTTCTTCCACACTAGTTTCCAATTTTCCCAGCAGTTTTTGGGAAATAGTGAGTACTTATCCCAGAAGCTGGGGTCTTTGGCTTTATCAAACACTAAATTGCTAAAGTTATTGCCTAGATTGTCCTGATATGCAATCCTATGCCACTGATCGACTGCTCTATTTCTCAGCCAGTACCAAATGGTTTTGATGACTGCTGCTTTATACTATAGTTTTAGATCTAGTACAGCAAGGCCACCTTCATCAGCCTTTTTTTCATTAATTCACTTGAGATTCTTGACCTTTTGTTCTTCCAAATGAACTTTGCTACTATTTTTTCTAGGTCTGTAAAATAATTTCCTGGGAGTTTGATTGGTATGGCACTAAATAAGTAGATTAGTATTGTCATTTTTATTATATTCGCTCAGCCTACCCATGAGCACTTAAGTTTTTCCAATTGATTAGGTCGGATTTTATTTCTGTGGAAAGTGTTTTGTAGTTTTGTTTGTATACTTCCTGACTCTTGCTTGGCAAATAGATTCCCAAATATTTTCTACTATCGACAGTTATTTTGAATGGAATTTCTTTCTGTGTCTCTTGCTGCTGAACTTTGTTGGTAATATATAAAAATGCTGATGATTTATGTGGATTTATTTGGAATCCTGCAACTTTGCTAAAGTTGTGAATTGTTTCTAGTAGTTTTTTAGTTGAGTCTCTAGGGTTCTCTAAGTATACCATCATATCATCTGCAAAGAGTGATAATTTGGTTTCTTCATTACCTACTCTAATTCCTTTTCTCTTTTTCTTCTCTTATTGCCAAAGCTAACATTTCTAATACAATATTAAATAGTAATGGTGACAGTGGGCAGCCTTGTTTCACTCCTGATCTTATTGGGAATGGTTCTAGTTTGTCTCCATTACATAGGATGATTGCTGATGGTTTTAAGTAGATGCTACTAAACATTTTAAGGAAAAACCCATTTATTCCTATACTCTCTAGTGTTTTTAATAGGAATAGGTGTTGTATTTTATCAAATGCTTTTTCTGCATCTATTGAGATAACCATATGGTTTTTGTTAGTTTAGCTATTAATATAATTGATTATGCTGATCGTTTTCCTAATACGGAACCAGCCCTACATTCCTGGTATAAGTCCTACTTGGTCATAGTGTACTATCCTGGGGATGACTTTCCGTAATCTCATTGCTATTATCTTATTACAAATTTTTGCATCAATATTCATTAGGGAAATTGGTCTATATTTTTCTTTCTCTGTTTTCACCCTACCTGGTTTAGCTATCAGCACCATAGCGGTCTCATAGAAGGAATTTGGTAGTATACCTTCAGTCCCTATTTTTTCAAATAGTTTGTATAGTATTGGAATTAATTGTTCTTTGAATGTTTGGTAGAATTCACATGTCAATCCATCTGGCCCTGGAGATTTTTTCTTAGGGAGCTGGTTATTAGCTTATTCTATTTCTTTTTCTAATATGGTGCTATTTAAATAATTTATTTCCTCTTCTGTTAATCTGGGCAATCTATGTTTTTGTAGATATTCCTCCATTTCATTTAGATTATCAAACTTACTGGCATAAAGTTGGGCAAAGTAACTCCTAATTATTGCTCTAATTTCCTCTTATTGGAGGAAAGTTCTCCCTTATCATTTTTAAGACTAACAATTTGATTTTCCTCTTTCCTGTTTCTTATCAAATTAACTAAAGGCTTATGTATTTTGTTGTTTTTTTCATAAAACCAACTCAGTTTTATTTATTAATTCAATAGTTTTATTATTTTCAATTTTATTAATTTCCTTTTTTATTTTTAGAATTTCCAATTTGGTGTTTAATTGAGGGTTGTTAATTTGTTCTTTTTCTAGGTTTTTTGATAATAAGCCCAATTCGTTGATCTTTTCTTTCTCTATTTGATGCAAGTAAGCATCTAGAGATATAAAATTGCCCCTTATAACCGCTTTGGCCGTATCCCACAAATTTTGGTATGTTGTCTCATTATTGTCATTCTCCTGGAAGAAATTCTTGATTGTGTCTATGATTTGCTCTTTCACCCATTCATTCTTCAGGATTAGATTATTTAATTTCCAATTAACTTTTGGTCTATTTTCTCCTGGTCTTATATTGCATGTGATTTTTATTGCATCATGATCTGAAAAAGATGCATTTACTATTTCTGCCTTTCTGCATTTGATTTTGAGGTTTTTATGCCCTACTACTTGGTCAATTTTTGTATAAGTTCCACGAACCGCTTAGAAAAAAGTAAACTTCCTACTATCTCCATTCAATTTTCTCCAAAGATCTATCATACCTAACTTTTCTAACAATTGGTTTACCTCCCTAGTTTCTTTCTTATTTATTTCGTGGTTTGATTTATCGAATTCTGAGAGAGCAAATTTGAGATCCCACACTAGTATAGTTTGGCTATCTATTTCTTCTTGCATCTCTCTTAATTTCTCCCCTAGGAAATTGGATGCTATATCACTTGGTGCATATATATTTAGTATTGATATTGCTACATTATTTATGATACCCTTTAATAAAATATAATTTCCTTCCTTATCTCTTTTGATTAGATCTATCTTTGCTTTTACTTGATCTGACATAAGGATTGCTACCCCTGCTTTTTTTGTTGACCTGAAGCATAATAGGTTCTGCTCCAGCCTTTTACCTTCACCCTGTATGTGTCACTATGATTTATATGTGTTTCTTGTAGACAAAATATTGTTGGATTCTGGTTTTTAATTCAGTCTGTTATCCACTTCTGCTTTATGGGAGATTTCATCCCATTCCCATTCACAGTTACAATAACTAATTCTGTATTTCCTGCCATCTTATGTACCCAAGTTTTTTTTTTCCCTTTCCTTTCCCCTTTCTCCCTTCCCCCTCCTCAGTATTTTGCTTTTGATGACCACCTCCCTCAAACAGTCTTCCACCCTTTAGAGCCCCTCCCCCTTTTTTACCCCTTTTCCCTTATGAAAAACATATGAGGATAAATACTTCCAGATTTAAAATGTGCGATTGGAGGAAAATACCTTAACTAAACTAAAACAAAGAAACAAAAAAAAAAAACTAGTGGTGGTATGATTTCATGACTTACTCAAGCATGATTAAAGACAATTTGATGCTTACTTGGTATGTAGTATGAGATGATCTTCACCTAGTTTCTGGCAGACAATTTTCCCTCTGGTTTTTTGAAATGTTGTTACTGCTGTTATAGCTGTGATCCCTGGATTTATTTTACACTGTTACTAACTATGCTGATTGCCTTCTGTTTACGTGTAACTAATCAATTCTACCAATCAGCCTCTTTATTTTTGTTGTTATCCTTTAGGCATGTCCAACTCTTTGTGGCCTGTGGACCCAACCTTCTCATCTTCTCCTGCTCTTTTTCCCTTTTTCCTCCATCCTTTCCCAGCATCAGGGCCTTTTCCAGTGAGTTTCAACTTCTCATTATGTGGCTAAAATATATGTTTCATTGTAAGTCTTTGAGTTTCCAATGAATAACTTGAATTAATTTCTTTAAGTATGGACTGATTTGACCTCCGTGCTGTACAAAAGAGTCTCAAGAGTCTTCTCCAGCACCACACTTCAAAAATGTTCATTCTGCTGTGCTCATCTTTTTCTTTTTTAACTGTCCACCTTTTATAGCCATATATTTTTTATTGTTAGTTTCAATTTTTTTTATTAAAGCTTTTTATTTGCATAACATATGTATGGGTAGTTCCTCAACACTGACCCTTACAAAACTTTCCTTTACAAATTTTCCCCCTAGTCCCTTTCCTTTTTCCTTTCCTCATTTTTCCCCACTATTTATAAAGAATATTTATGGCCAGTGAGTTATCTTGACAAAATTATGTTTCTTACCCAGTAATAAATTGTTTTGCAGGTTATGGCTATGCCATATTGTTTGAGGTCAGGTATGGCCAGCCCTAACCCTTCCTTCTCTTTTTCCATTGATTTCCTTGATAATATGTAACTTTTATTCTTCTATATATTATGTTTCCTAGCTGTATAATATGATACTTTGGAAGTTTGATATGACACTGAAAAAAGAAATTAATTTTGGAAGTATATTCATTTTTTTTTTGTTTTTGGCCAAGGAAATTGGGGTTAAGTGACTTGCCCAGAGTGACACAGCTAGTAAGTGTTAAGTGTTTAGTGCCAGATTTGAACTCAGGTCCTATTGACTTCAGGGCTGGTTCTTTATCCATTCTGCCACATATTGCCCCCGTATATTCATTTTTCCTATAATTGTTTGGTCTACCCAGGTTTAATTATTCAGAGCTGCCTTTATTTGTGTACAGAGTATTTTAGAATCGTGTCCATATGTTACTGTGTATCTTAGCAGATAGGTTCCCCAGTATTTTACACTACCTGTAGTTATTTTAAATGGAATTTTGCTTTCTATCTTTCCCAGTAGGTAATTCACAGAAGTGTCAATGATTTGTATAGGTTTATTTTATATCTTGCAATCATGATGGTTTTATTTCCTCTTTCACTATGCTTTATTACTTCAATTTCTTTTTTTGTGTCTGTTATTACTGTAATAATTTGAATTTCCAATCCTCTACTGAATAATGTAATGATGGGAATCTTTGCTACACGCAATTTTATTGTATATGCTTTTAGTTTGTTCCTATTAAAAATGATACTTTCTTGGTTTTAGAGAAAGCCAGTTTATCATTTTAGAAAAGCTTCATTTATTCCCATGCTTTCTAGTGTTTTCAGTAGGAATGGGCATTGTATTGTGTCAAAATCTTTTTTTAAGCATCTATTGAAATAATGGTATTTTTGTTATAAATTTGGCCAATTATGCTTATGGTTTCCTTACATGGAACCAATCCTGTATTCCAGGTATAAGTTCTGCTTAGGTATGGGATATCCTTGCAAGTGTTTTGTTTCCCTTTTTGTAGCAATATTGATTAGCAAAATTGTTCTATAATCCTTTCCCTCTGTTTCGGCTCTCCCTAGTTAGATATCAAAATCATATTTGTGTCATAGCAAGAATTTGGTAGGGTTCCTTCTTTTTTAATTATTCTCAAATAGTTTCTATGGTATTAGAATTAGCTTTTTTTTGTTTGGTTTAATTCATTTGTAAATCTTTCTGGTCCTAGGAGTTGCTTTTCCCCCTTTGGGAGCTCATCTATGACTTATTCAATTTCTTTTCCTGAGATAGTTCAGTATTCTATTTCCTCTTCTTCCAATATGAACTATTTTTTTTTTGGTAAATATTCATCAGGACAGAACCAGTGGAACTAAGACTAAAAAAGAAATACAAAGCTGGGAAAAATCTTTATATCCAGTATTTCTGATAATCTAATTTCTTTTTTTAAATGCTAAATATATTAACATATGTGATAATTCCAATATATGGATACATCTCTATAGAGTTATCTTGCTGCACAAGAAAAACTGGATCTAGAAAGAGAGAAAAAGACAACCTAAGAAGGAAAACAAAATGCAATAAAACATTCACAGAAAGTGTTAAAATGTTATGTCGTGGTCCACACTCAGTTCCCCCAGGCCTCTCTCTGGATGCATATAACTTTCTTCATCGATGAACAAACAATAGGAACTGGTTTGAACCACCTCATTGTTGAAGAGAACCATGTCCATCAGAATTGAGCATCTCAGAGTCTTGTTGCTGTATATAATGATCTCTTAGTTCTGCTCATTTCACTCAACATCAGTTCATGCAGGTCTCTCCAGACCTCTCTAAAATCATCTTGTTGGTCGTTTCTCACAGACCATGACATTCATATACCATAACTTATTCAGCCACTCTCCAATTGTCAGTTAACAGTTTCTAGCCATTACAAAAAAGGCTGCCACAAATATTCTTGCACATGTGGGGCCCTTTCCCTCTTCTAAGATCTTTGGGATATAGGCCCAATAGAAACACTGCTGGGTCAAAGGGTATGCACAGTTTGATAACTTTCTGAGTATAGTTCCAAATTGCTCTCCAGAATGGTTGGATCCATTCACAGCTCCACCAACAATGCATCAGTGTCCCAGCCTCCCCACATCCCCTCCAACATTCATCTTTATCTTTTCCTGTCATTTTAGCCAATCTGACAGGTGTGTAGTGGTACCTCAGAGTTGTCTTAATTTGCATTTCTCTGATCAATAGTGATTTGGAGCACCTTTTCATATGATTATAGTTTTAATTTCATCATCTGAAAATTGTCTGTTCATACCCCTTGACCACTTATCTATTGAAGGGTGGCTTGAATTCTTATATATATGAGACAATTCTCTATATATTTTAGAGATGAGACCTTTATCACAACCCTTAAATGTAAAGATGATTTCCCAATTTGATGCTTCCCTCCTAATCTTGTCTGCATTAGTTTTGCTTGTACAGAAACTTTTTAACTTAATCTAATCAAACTTATCTATCTGGTGTTCAATGAAGAGTTCCAGATCTTCTTTGGACATAAATTTATTCCATCTCCACAGGTCTGAGAGGTAAACTATCCCATGTTCCTCTAATTTGGTTATAACATCACTCCTTATATCTAGATCATGAACCCATTTAGATCTTATCTTGGTGGGCGATGTTAGGTGTGGGTCCAGCCTTAATTTCTTCCACACTAGTTCCCAATTTTCCCAGAAGTTTTTGCTGAATAGTGAGTACTTATCCCAAAAGCTGGGGTCTTTGCGTTCATCAAACACTAAATTGCTAATATTATTACCTAGCTTTTCCTGATATCCTATCCTATGCCACTGATCCACTGCTCTATTTCTCAGCCAGTACCAAATGGTTTTGATGACCGCTGCTTCATAATATAGTTTTAGATCTGGTACAGCAAGGCTACCTTCATCTGTCTTTTTTTTCATTAATTCCCTTGAAATTCTTCACCTTTTGTTCTTCCAAATGAACTTTGGTACTATTTTTTCTAGGTCTGTAAAATAATTTCTTAGGAGTTTGATTCGTTTGGCGCTGAATAAGTAAATTAGTTTGGGTAGTATTATCATTTTTATTATATTCGCTCGGCCTACCCATGAGCACTTAATGTTTTTCCAATTGACTAGGTCTGATTTTATTTGTGTGGAAAGTGTTTTGTAGTTTAGTTCGTATAGTTTCTGACATTTTCTTGGCAGATAGATTCCCAAATATTTTATGCTATCATCCGTTATTCTGAATGGAATTTCTTTTTCTATCTCTTGCTGCTGAACTTTGTTGGTAATATAAAAAAATGCTGACGATTTATGTGGATTTATTTTGAATCCTGCAACTTTACTAAAGTTGTGAATTGTTTCTAGTAGTTTTTTAGTTGAGTCTCTAGGGTTCTCTAAGTATACCATCATGTCATCTGCAAATAGTGACAATTTGGTTTCTTCATTACCTACTCTAATTCCTTTTATCTTTTTCTTCTCTTATTGACAAAACTAACATTTTTAATACAATATTAAATAGTAATGGTGACAGTGGGCAGCCTTATTTCACTCTTGATCTTGTTGGGAATGGTTCTAGTTTGTCTCCATTACATATGATGCTTGCTGATGGTTTTAAGTAGATGATACTAATCATTTTAAGGAATATCCCATTTATTTCTATACTCTCTAGTGTTTTTAATAGGAATGGGTTTTGGATTTTATCAAATGCTTTTTCTGCATCTATGGAAATAATCATATGGTTTTTGTTAGTTTGGTTATTAATATAATTGGTTATGCTAATAGTTTTCCTGATACTGAACCAGCCCTGCATTCGTGGTATAAATCCTACTTGGTCAAGATGTATTATCATGGAGATAAGATTTTAGCAATAAGATCACAGAAAGTTATTTAAAATTTTTTCCTCAGACAATTCCAGAGAGGCTTGGAGAGACTTGCATGAACTGATGCTGAGTTAAATGAGCAGAACCAGGAGATCATCATACATGGCAACAACAGTACTATATGAAGATCAATTCTGATGGACATGGCTCTCTTCAACAATGAAATGTTTCAAACCACCTCCAATTGTTCACTGAAGAAAGCCATATACACCCAGAGAGAGGGATGTGAAATGTGGACCACAACATAACATTCTCATACTCCTTGACTGATGTTTGCAAACATTGTGTTTCCTTTATCTGATATATCTTTTGTGTAGATAAGATTTGTCTTGCACAACAATGATAAGTTTGGAAATATGTATACATATATTCGATTTGCCAATATTTGAACATAATTAACATGTAGAGGATATCCTGCCATCTAGGGGAGGGGTGGGAAGTTGGGGGGGGGGATTTGTAACAGAAAAGCTATGTAAGGGTTAATGTTGAAGAAGTACCTACACATATGTTATGCAATTAAAATAATAAAAATAAAATAAAATAAAATAAAATTTTTGCATCAATATTAATTAGGGAAATTGGTCTATAGTTTTCTTTCTCTGTTTTCACCCTACCTGGTTTAGGTATCACACCATAGCGGTCTCATAGAAGGAATTTGGTAGTATACCTTCTGTCCCTATTTTTCAAATTGTTTGTATAGTATTGGAATTAATTGTTCTTTGAATGTTTGGTAGAATTCACATATAAAGCCATCTGGACCTGGAGATTTTTTCTTAGGGAGTTAATTAATAGCTTGTTCTATTTCTTTTTCTAAAATGGGGCTATTTAAATAATTTATTTCCTCTTCTGTTAACCTGGGAAATCTATATTTTTTTAGATATTCCTCCATTTCATTTAGATTATCAAATTTATTGCCATAAAGTTGACCAAAGAAACTCCTAATTATTACTCTAATTTCCTCTTCATTGGAGGAAAGTTCTCCCTTATCATTTTTGAGACTAACAATTTGATTTTCCTCTTTTATTTTTCTGATCAAATTAACTAAAAGCTTATCTATTTTGTTGTTTTTTCATAAAACCAACTCTTAGTTTTATTTATTAATTCAATAGTTTTCTTATTTTCAATTTTATTAATCTCACCTTTTATTTTCAGAATTTCCAATATGGTATTTAATTGAGGGTTTTTAATTTGCTCTTTTTCTAGTTTTTTTAATTGTAACCCTAATTCATTGATCTTCTCTTTCTCCATTTTATGCAAATAAACATCGAGAGATATAAAGTTACCCCTTATAACCGCTTTGGCTGTATCCCACAAATTTTGGTATGTTGTCTCATTATTGTAGTTCTCCTGGATGAAATTATCGATTGTGTCTATAATTTGCTCTTTCACCCATTCATTCTTCAGGATTAGATTACTTAATTTCCAATTAACTTTTGTTCTGTTTTCTCCTGGCCTTAAATTGCATGTGAGTTTTATTGCATCATGATCTGAAAAGGATACATTTACTATTTCTGCTTTTCTGCATTTGATTTTGAGGTTTTTATGCCCTAACACATGATCAATTTTCATATAAGTTCCATGAACCCCTGAGAAAAAAGTATACTCCCTTCTATCACCATTCAATTTCCCCCAGAGATCTGTCATATATAACTTTTCTAACATTTTCTTTATCTCCCTAACTTCTTTCTTATTTATTTTGTGGTTTGATTTATCTAATTCTGAGAGAGCAAGGTTGAGATCCCCCACTAGTATAGTTGTACTATTTCTCCTTGCATCTCTGTTAGTTTTTCTCTAGGAATTTGGATGCTATACCACTTGGTGCATATATGTTTAGTATTGATACCGCTTCATTGTCTATGGTACCCTTTAGTAAAATATAGTTTCCTTCTTTATCTCTTTTAATTAGATCTATTTTTGCTTTTATTTGATCTGAGATAAGGATTGCTACCCCTGCTTTTTTTGTCCACTTGAAGCATAAAAGATTCTGCTCCAGCCCTTTACCTTCACTCTGTATGTATCTCTATGTTTTAGTTGTGTTTCTTGTAAACAACATATTGTAGGATTCTGGCTTTTAATCCAGTCCGCTATCCGTTTCCATTTTATGGGACAGTTCATCCCATTCACATTCACAGTTAAAATGACTATATCTATATTTCCTGCCATCTTATTTACTCAAAGTTATATTTTTCTCTTCCCTTTCCCCTTACTCCCTTCCCCCCTCCCTAGTATTTTGTTTTTGATGACCACCTCCCTCTAACAGTCCTCCTCCCTTTAGAACCCTCCTTCTTTTTTACACCTTTCCCCTAATCCTTCTTTTAATTTATCCCTTTCTTTCCTCCTTTCCCTCCTACTTCCCTATACAGAGGGCAAAGTTTTCCCCTGAAATCAAATGCATCTGATATACTCTTTTAGAGCCCAATCTAATGAGAGTAAGAATAATCATCACCCTCCCTTCTTTCCCTCAATTATATTAGACTTTCTATATCTCTTCATGAGACTTTGCCTTATTTTACCTCCTTTTTATTTTTACTTTATTTTACCTCCTTTCCCCTCCCCCCCTTTTTTTACATTATGATATACCTTCCACCTCTAATTTCTTTTGGATTATTATCAAAGTAAAATCAAATTATACCCCCATACTTTAAGGATACCCCTAGTAGTAGAGATATAGTTCTCTAGAGTTCTTTCCTTTTTACCTTTTTACACTTCTCTTGACTTCTGTGTTTGTAGATCAATTTTTTTGTGCAGATCTGGTCTTTTCATTAGAAATAGGTGAAATTCTCCTGTATCATTGAATGACCATTTTCTTCCCTGGAAGATGATGGTCATTCTAGCTGAATAGCTTATTCTTGGCTGTAATCCAAGTTCTTTTGCCTTTTGGAATATCTGATTCCAGGCCCTTCAATCCTTCAATGTAGAAGCTGACAGATCCTGTGTAATTCTAATGACAGTTCCTCGGTATTTGAACTGTTTTTTTTTTTTTTTCTAGCAGCTTATAATATCTTTTCCTTGGTGCAATAGTCCTGAAATTTGGCCACGATATTCCTTGGGGTTTTAATTTTGGGATCTCTTTCAGGAGGTGATTGGTGAATTCTTTCAATGCCAACTTTGCCTTCTGATTCTAAAACATCAGGGCGATGCTCTTTCATGATTTCCTGGAAGATAGCATCAAGGTTCTTTTTTTCATCGTGACTTTCAGGGAGTCCAGTAATTCTTAGATTGTCTCTCCTGGATCTGTTTTCAAAGTCAATTTTTTTTCCTAGGAGATATTTCATATTTTCTTCTATTTTTTTCATTTTTTTGTTTTTTTTTACTGATTCTTGAAGTCTTATTGAGTCATTCATTTCAATTTGTTCAATGTTAATTTTTAAGGTATTATTTCCTTCAGCTATCTTTTTTAGCTCCTTTTGTAACTGGCCAATTGAATTTTTTGGTTCATTGCATTCTTTTTCCATTTTGCCAATTTCATTTTTCAGTGAATTTTTGTCTTTTTCCAATTCACTAATTTTGTTTTTCAGTAAATTATCTTTTTCCCATTCACTATTTTTGTTTTCCAGTTAGTTGGCGACTTTTTCCAGTTCACCAGACTTATTTTCCAGTTTTTCACATCTTTGTTGCAGGGCAATATTTCCTTCTTGCACTGCTCTCAATTTATTTCCCCAATCTTCTTCTAGCTCTCTTTCGAGATTCTTTTTTTTTAAGCTTTTTATTTGTATAACATATGTATGGGTAGTTCCCCAAACTTGATCTTTACAAAGCTTTCCAATACAAATTTTACCCCCAGTCCCCTCCCCTCCCCCAGATGGCAGGAAGTCCACTACATGTTAATAATGTTGAAATGCTTGAGAAGTTATGCAAGAAAAATCCTATCTACAAGAAAAAAAAA
>JAJPUD010031936.1:0-12225 GCA_023553655.1 Myrmecobius fasciatus | reverse complement strand
CTTCCATTGAATTCTGCATTTATTAAACACCTACTGCATTCAGCCCCCCATTCAGATGGGAGGAGATGTGACATGAACTCAGCTAAGTTTCCCATAAGGTGGGCATGGAAGAAATAGTAGACATTTTGCTCCGGGAAAATTTGGAGAGGAGGAACCCTTTGAAATTGGAGGGGCTGGGGCAGTTAGGTGGTGCAATGGATAGAGCACCAGCCCTGAAGTCAGGAGGACCTGAGTTCAAATCTGGCCTCAGACACTTAACATTCCCTAGCTGTGTGACCCTGGGCAAGTCACTTAACCCCAATTGCCTCAGCAAAAGAAAAGAAATCTGAGGAGCACAGGGAAGACTGGGCAGCAAGCTCAGGGGAGGAAGGGATTCTCGCAGGCAGAGACGCATTTCAGGCACTTGGGAAAAGAGGGAAGGGTCAGCAGTTTGCTGGCACTCTGGGGGGCGGAGGGCCGCCAGTCCCTTTCCCATCACCCCCTGCTCTCACTAGGCTCCCGCCTGATCCAGCCCTTCCTTGTCTCCCTCCTGGACCGCGGGGGTAACCAGCTCCTGGTCAGCCTCATCGAGGTCATTATTGCCAGCCCAAGAGCCCCCGATTCCGACATGGCGCCCGTGGTGCGCCGGGCACTTTACAAGTACCCAGAGCTCCTCTCTCTCTGGTTTCTCTTCCCTCTGTTAGCTCCCGTTCAGGGAGGCCTCCGCAGCCTCCGTAAGCTAGCCGCCCGGCCTACTGCCACGGGCAGCTCCCAGACTCCTGGCCTTTGGGTCCCGGCCTGTCCCCGGCCTGCCTGGCAGGGGAGAGTGGGGCCGGGGACGTCCCTGCTCCAGAGACTAACAGTCAGAGGAGCGGGAGACCCTCAGAGCCGAGGGGCTGGACCCCCTAATCCAGGGCCCTCAATCTGCCCCAGCCACTCCTGGATCCCCGAGCTCTGGCATTGGCAGAGTCCCTCTAGAGACACAGACTGCCCCCCAAATGTTCCCCAAGTGAGGTGAGCTCTCCCTGTCACCATTCTCCTCGGGGAAAGAGGCTGCGCCCAAAATAGCCCCCACAAAGTACAGAAATCACCAAATGGCTCCAGTCTTCAGAAACCTTCCATTTCTCCCTATTGCCCCCAGGATCCAAACACAGCCTGGTGGGCATTCAAGGCTGGCATTCAAGGCCCACCCGAGTTTGGAACCTGTATCCTCCTTCAAGGTCTCCACTGGGAGGGGGAGGTTCCTTGATTAATCTGTAAGAGAAACAAGTCGGGGAAGAGCAGCCCTTGCCCGTCCTGCCCGGCTGAGCTGCAGATGCCACCTTTGCCCGCCCTGCCCCAGCCCCCCCTCGTCCTGCCCAGCTGAGCCGCAGATGCCCCCTTTGCCCGTTCTGCCCCAACCCCCCCTTTGTCCTGCCCGGCTGAACCGCAGATGCCACCTTTGCCCAGCTGAGCCACAGATGCCCCCTTTGCCTTCCTTTGGTTCTCTGGCCAGCCCTGGGCCATCTGCAGAGAACTTTGGAGCTGTTTTTTAAGGAAGACGATGGGCTTCGAGGAGGGATTGGCACCTGCTGTTGGAGGGTGCCAGAGGCTCATCCCTGCCCTCCTGGGCGCCGGGAAGTGACCCGGCCTCTTCTCCCCGCAGCTACCTCGTTATGCCGTTCATGGGCACAGACCTGGGCAAGCTGATGAAACATGAAAAGCTCAGCGACGACCGCATCCAGTTCTTGGTGTACCAGATCCTCCGGGGTCTCAAGGTTTGTCCCTGATGCCGTGAGGAGACGTTCCTGCGCCAGCCCCACGGAGGCCCCAGGCTCGTGGCTCCACGGAGCCCACTCACGCCCGCCTCGGCTGGCAGGGCAGTGCCGTGGTCCCTGGGAGAGCAGGAAGCAGCTGGTCGGCAATGGGGGAGCCCCGGAAAGGGATGAGGGGTCTGGGGAGGGCTGGGCTCCCGGAAACCGCTGACCGCCCGCCTCTCTCTCCTGTAGTACATCCACGCTGCTGGCGTCGTCCATAGGGTGAGTCACCCTCCACGCGTGGCCCCAGCTTGGGGGGACAGGGCAGCGTAGTGGGTCAAGGGCACACCAGGTCCCCAAGGGCCCCGACCTGGGGGACAGGGCAGTGTAGTGGGCCAAGGGCACAGAGGGTCCCCAGATGGCTCTGGCTTGTGGGGAGGGGTTGGGGCTGTAGGTTTGAGCTTTGGGGGATACAGAAGGCTTAGGGAAAGGGAACATCTGGGAAAGGGACTGGGGAGATGATGTAATGGGGGGCATCCCAGCTCTGACACAGGGGATGATGGGATGGCAGCTAGATTTTCCTCCCACAGGATCTCAAACCCGGCAACCTGGCCGTGAATGAGGACTGTGAACTGAAGGTGAGGGACGCAGCTGGCTGAGGGGTGGGGAGCAAGGTAGTCTGGGAACGGGGGCAAGGCGGGACCCCCCAAGACTGGCCTTTGTCCACTCTGCTCCCCAGCGGGGAAAGGCCATCGGCCTCGGTGACTAACCGAGGCTGCCCACGGAAGATGGGAGGCAGCTTTCCAGCTGTGGCAACATCTGGGTGGGGGAGACGCCCACCCCCACGACCCCCATGCGTCTCTGTCCCGCAGATCCTGGACTTTGGCCTGGCCAGACAGGCGGACAGTGAGATGACCGGCTACGTGGTGACCAGATGGTACAGGGCCCCCGAGGTCATCCTTAACTGGATGCATTACACGCAGACAGGTAGCGGAACTGCCCAGGTGGGGAGGGCTTCTGGCTACATACCCCAGCAGCCCCCGACTTCAGGGAGCCCCTGAATCAGGGCGGACTTCCTGCAGGAGTGAGCCCGGCTTGTGGGCTGGGTGGGGAGGGGGGTGGAACCTGGGGGAGGGAAGGTCGAGAGGCAATAATCAGGACAGATTTCCCAGGGAAACTGAGGCCCTGGGTGGCTGCGGCCTGGGATCGGGGGCCCCAGGAAAGGGGGCAGGGTGCCAAGGGGCAGTGTGGGCAAGTGCCCCGTTCTCCCTCTCCTGCCAGTCTGACATGACTGGGCTGGACCCTGTTTCAGTGGATATCTGGTCTGTGGGCTGCATCATGGCTGAGATGATCACCGGGAAGATCCTTTTCAAAGGGAGTGACCGTATCCTCTGGGGGCTGTGGGCAATGGGGGGGGGGGGCAGGAAGGGGACAGTCAGAGTCAGTAGCAGAGAAGCTCCCCCAGTGGTATCTGGGTCACCCATCATGGATCATCCCTAAATAATTGTTTTTTTTCTTTTTTCCTGAGGCAATTAGGGTTAAGTGACTTGCCCAGGGTCACACAGCTAGAAAGTGTCTGAGGTCAGATTTGAACTCAGGTCCTGGTGCTCTCTCCACTAAATAATTGTTTTTAAGAAGTATAAGCCAAATGTGGCTGCAAAACCAGTGTGTGGTAGTGAACTTAAACTCAGGAAGACCCAGGTTAGAAGCCCATTACTGGGTGACTAATTCTTGAATTACCTAAGAGAAAAAGTGCAAGGGAGTAAGTTAGGTGTCTGCCCGGTGGAGGGGCTTTCCACACTGGGTGCTTTTCTAAGCCTACACTGATGAAGCCCCTTAAAAAGTGGGGAACATTTAGGAAGCAGACCCCCCCACCTCAAAGCCGGGGTTAGCCCCCAGGATCTGGGGGGTGGGGGAGATACACCTGAGTGAGGGGTGCTCCTGATTCTCATGCTCTGGCTCTGGGCCGGGCCCTCCGCTCTGCTGGGGCTCCACTGCAGCCCCGCCTGAGCTGATTGGGGGGGGGGACCGTGCTTAATTGAGAGCTGCCCTCCTTGACATGGCCCTGCCTGGGCAGACCTGGATCAGCTGATGGAGATCATGAAGGTGACTGGGACGCCTCCCCCAGAGTTTGTGCAACGGCTCCAGAGTCAGGATGTGAGTATTCTGGGGGGGGGGGGCTTCCCAGCAGCCAGGCCCAGAGCTTGTTAAATGACTCTGGATTCAGGAGTCTTATGACCTGAAGGGAGATGGCCCCTTGGGCTAAGGTTTGTTTCCTGCAGGCAAAGAACTACATGGAGAGTCTCCCTGAGCTGGAGAAGAAGGACTTTGCTTCCGTCCTGAAGAACGCAACCCCCTTGGGTAAGGAAGGCTGGCAGCAGCCAGAGCTTTCTAGCATCTGTGATTTTTTAAAATAACTCCTAGGGGCAGCTAGGTGGGGCAGTGGATAGAGCACCAGCCCTGAAGTCAGGAAGACCTGAGTTCAAATCTGGTCTCAGACACATAACATTCCCTAGCTGTGTGACCCTGGGCAAGTCACTTAACCTCAATTGCCTCAGCAAAAAGCAAAAAAATAAAAAAAAATAAAATAAATAAAATAAAATAACTCCTGCTTTTTCTTTTTCAAAATACATGCAGATACTTACATTTTGTTTTCCTTCTCAGGTTTTTTTTTCTTTCCAGATCCGATTTTTCTTGTGCAGCAAGATCACTGTATACATATGTATACGTATATTGGATTTATCATATTTTTAAACACATTTAGCATATATTAGACTTCCTGCCATCTAGGGAAAGGGGTGGGGGGGAAAATTTGGAACAGAAGGTTTTGCAAAGGTCAATGTTGAAAAATGACCCATGCAGATGTTGTGTAAAAAAAAAAAAAGTTTTAATAAAAAAACATTTAAAAAAAATACATGCAAATATATTGGATTTAACATATCTGTGTTTAACATATATTGGATGATTTGCCATCTAGGGGAGGGGGTCGGGGAAGGGGAGGGAAAATTGGAACACAGGAGATATATATATATATATATATATATTATATATATATTGCTGAAGCAATTGAAGTTAAGTGACTTGCCCAGGGTCACATGTTTTAAAAATAAAAACGCTATAATAAAAAATACATGAAAAGATGTAAGAAATACTGCAAAACCTTGTGTTCCATATTTTTCTCCCTCCTTCCCCTTTTTCCCTCCCTTAGACAGCAATTACTCTAGTATGAGTTAAATATATGCAATTTTTCTAAACCTATTTCCACGTTTATCGTGCTGCACAAGAAGAATCAGATTAGAAAGGAAAAAATGAGAAAGAAAAATAAGCAAAAAGGTGAAAATACTATGCTGTGATCCACATTCAGTCCCCTTAGTCCACCCTCTGGGTGCAGACGGCTCTCTCCATCGCAAGTCTATTGGGATTGCCCTAAAACACTTCACGGCTGACAGAGCCATGTCCATCAGAATTGATCATCATGTAATATTGTTGTTGCTGTGTATGATGATCTCCTGGTTCTGCTCATTTCACTCAGCATCAGTTCATGCAAGTCCCTCCAGGCCTCTCTGAAATCGTCCTGCTGGTCGTTTCTTACAGAGCAGTAATATTCCATAACATTCATATGCCATAATTTATTCAGCCACTCTCCAACTGATGGGCAGCCACTCAGTTTCCATTTCCTTGCCACCACAAAAACAAACAAATACAAAACCTTCCCCCCCTTTTTTATGATCTCTTTGGGTTACAGACCCAGTAGAGACAATGGTGGATCAAAGGGTATGCACAGTTTGATAGCCCTTTGGGCATAGTAACCCCAGATTTTGTAACATCAATCAAGAAGCACTAATTAAGTACCTACTGTGTGCCCGGCGGCACTGTGCTACAAAGAAAGACAAAATCACGGTTCCTGCCCTCAAGAAGCTTCCATTCCAAAGGGCAGAACTAGGTGCCGAGGCCTAGGGCCTGGCCCTGTGATTTCATTGGCATAGGGACCTCCCAGGGGAGGAAACTCCTTCCACCAATGCTGGTCAGCACTTTCTCTCCTGCTCATAGCCTTAGGGCAGCTCAGTGATTCCCTCTGGGTCACTGGAACTATCTCTGCAGTCAGAGAAAGGTCTTCCTGGCTTTGGGGTGGATTCTATCCATTGTATCCTAATGGATTAATCATCAGATGCACCCCATGGAAGGTGATCTGAGAAGGGAAGGCTCCAGCTCTGGGGGGACTGGGGGGCAGGGGACAGTGGCACTAGGAAAGGCCTCTTTCGGCCCAAGGTGGAGCTTGGGTTGGGTTTGAGGGAAGCAAGGGAGAGAAGTGAGGAGGGAAGGTGTTCCGGGCAGGGGGAACAGCCAGGGCAAAGGCTCGGAGAGGGGAAAAGTAGGCCATGTAGAGTGGCCCCCATCCGGAAGAGGTGGGAGTCTCTAAGATTTAGTGTGTGTGTGTGGGGGGGAGAGTTCCAAGCTTCCTGAGTAAACTTGTTTTGTGTGAGCTATTGTTTGGGGCTCCATTGGTTATCTGGGGGGCTGCACCTTTGCCCCTACTGGCTGGGCAGCCACTTGGGGTTCGTGGCTTTTAGCCCTTGGTCAGAAAGTCAGTCTGCTACCCTGGGGGCCCCAACACTTCCTTCTCTCCCTCCCCCCCCCCACTCCAGCTGTGAACCTGCTGGAGAAGATGCTGGTGCTGGACGCTGAGAAGCGAGTGACGGCCGCCGAGGCGCTGACCCACCCCTACTTCGAGACCGTGCACGAGTCGGAGGAGGAGCCCCAGGCCCAGCTCTACGATGACTCCTTTGATGATGTGGACCGGACACTGGAGGAGTGGAAACGTGAGTTCCTAGCCTCCCACCTGGCAGCAGCATGGTGAATGGGGTGGCCCGAGGGCTGGCAGCAGGGCATTGCCCCCAGCCCATCTCCAGGGAACTCATCCCCTGGCTCTTCCTGCCCACCCCTCTGCCTTCCCTGTCATCCTGTTCTCACCTGAAATCCATCTCTTCCCTATCTGACATCCCCCTTTCCCTCCCTCCCTTCCTTCCTTCTCCCTTCCTCCCTTCTTTCCTCCCTCCCTCCTTCCCTCCCTCCCTCTCCTTCCTTCCTTCCTTCCTTCCTTCCTTCCTTCCTTCCTTCCTTCTTCCTTCCTTCCTTCCTTCCTTCCTTCCTTCCTTCCTTCCTTCCTTCCTTCCTTCCTTCCTTCCTTCCTTCCTTCCTTCCTTCCTTCCTTCCTTCCTTCCTTCCTTCCCTCCTCCTTCCCTCCCCTCCTCCATCCCTCCTCTCTCTGCTTGTCTAGGAGTCACATACAAAGAAGTCCTCAGCTTTAAGCCTCCTCGGCTTCTGGATTCAAAGGAGACATCTCTGTGACCCCAAATGGAGATGGAAAGCGGGGTCCCTCACATACAGGCCAGTAAGGACTCTTATGGTGATGTCTAGTTTAGGGGGGCAGCAGGGAGTGACTCCTGGGAGGCCTCTGGAAAGGCTTACTTGGCAATGATCCCAGCAAGGACTTGAGGATGGGAGCAGGGAACTCTTGGGATGAGCTGGGCACTTCCCTGTGGCCTAGAATTCTCCCAGCCCTTTCTGAGGTAGAGAGTCTGTTAGGAGAGGGGAGTCGCTCATCAGGAAGGGGAGGAGCTCGCAGGGCTCCCCAATTGATTTTGGAAGAAACCCTGGTACCCTGCAGCCCCTCCTTGGTCCCAACACCCCAACAGTAGCCTTGGACCCTGACCCAGAGCTTGGGCTGCTGATGGTGATTGCTGCACTATGTCATGGCTGGGAAAACTTGGACTTCCCGCTTTGATGGTCTCCCCTCTTCTCTTCATCCACCCTCTGTCCTCCCAGATGTCTGTGGAGCTCAAGCTGGGAGGGACTCCACAGGGGCTGTGGTGGAGCAGTTGTGACTCAGGGACAACATCCCTCTTCACCCCCATATGTAAATAAATACTCCTGGCAAGCGATCTCGAGGACAATAAGCTGCTTTGTAACAGCCTGGGCTTTGAGGGGAGAGTCTTGCTTCTACACCTCTCCCCAAAATAATGTGTCCTTGTTTCACCCAGTTATGGAAGGAGCCAGGGTGGTTGGGATGGTCCCTGAAGGCCTCCTGCTGGGAGTGGGCCATGTAGAGCAGCCCCCATCTTGTAGAGATAGGATTGAGGTCACTTGTGTAAGCCAGAGGGGATTGGGAAGCCTTTGTGAACCGGAGCTGGAAATTTAGAACCTAGAACCTAGAGCTAAGACTGGAACTTATGGCCCCTTCCTAGGGTTAGTACGTCCATTCAGAAGGCTCAGTTCTGGGCTCCAGCTTGTGTAGGTCCATCTGGGGTCAGTGCCGGAGTCCGCATCTAGCCAGGGGTCAGGCCAAATTCTAGACTCCTGGAACCATGCAATATCAGGACCCCAAGAACCTCTGGAGATCAAAGCCACAGTCAGCAAGCTGAGCTCCCGAGAGACCTGAGAACGGTGTGCTTCTCAGAGCTACTTTTTCAGACAAATCCAGCTGTGGCTGGAGGAGGCAAAGCTTAGGGAGCCTGGGAAGGGGTTGGGTGGAAAAGAGAAGGCTCAGGGGGGCCATTCTTGGCTTTGAGTCCTTGAAATACTGTCAGGAAGAACAGAGATCAGCTTTGTTCAGTCTGGCTCCCAGAGCAGAACAAGGAATGATGGGTAGAAGTGAAAGGAGGGCTGGGGACTTCAGTCAGAGGCTAGAAGACCACCTGCTGGGGAAGGAGATGGGCTTCAGGCTGTGGATTGGACCAGACGACCCTTCCTCCCTGTCTCTAGTTTAGAAGGCTGCTGCTGAGCTGTGGTGGGGGTTGGGGAGATGTCTCCCATCAGACATCTTCCTCTCTGGTGTCATTCTTACTCCTCATTGCTGAGTTGCTTCATTTGTATCCCACTCTTCATGAACTGAAATGTGGGGACCTACGTGGTCCCAGTGGATACATCTATGGACTCAAGGGCCAGAGTGGTCTCTAGGATCTGGGCAAGTAACTTTACCCCTCTTTCCCTCAATTTATTCATCTCTAAAATGGGGGTAATAATCTCCTTCCTAGGGTGATGATAAGGCTAAAATGAGTTAAGTATTTTGTAAATCATAAAGCATCCTGTCTATATTAGTGCCTCGGGATAGCATCTCAGCCACCCAACGCTCATTATAGCTTTATCTAAAATGATTTAGGCCAACTTCCCTATTTGACAGAGGGGGATACTGATCAGAGGAGGACAAATGACCCTTCCAAGGTCATTGGCAAAGTCATTGACAAAGTTGGAACTAAAATTCAGATCCCCAAGCTCTGCCTCTTATCTACCCATCTATAATTGGGGATAACTACCTCTGCCTGCCCCAGGGAGCCAGTCAGTACTTGGGAGAGAGGCTTCAGTGGTCGGCATCAGCCTGGATCATTGGACACACCAAAGACCAAATCTAAGTCTCCTGGCCCTCACTGACATTTAAGGATCTGGGATCGGTGTTTCCCAGCAACCTTCTGTTCCCACAAAGGATGTTACAGTAAAACCAGTGGGCAAAACTGACGGTGATTACTAATAATAGTTTGTTTGGGCCTGATAGAGTAAGTTCCCATTATTGTTAACCGGAAGGAAGGCTAGAACAGTGGGCTTCCCTTAACACCACTGCTCCTACAGGAGCCTACTGAACTCAAGTACGCCCCCTTGTGGCCTTTCCTTACCTCCTTAGGAAGCTAGACTGGATTTCCCCCCCCTCTTCTTACTTTACAAGGAAGGAGTTTTCAACTTGCATTTTGGCAAGATTTTGAGTTCCAATTTTTTTTTCCTCCCTCCCTTAGCTCCTCTCCAAGACAGCAAGCAATCTGATAGAGGTTATACATGTACACTTGTTTTAAACGTATTTCCAAATTTGTCATGGTGGATAAAAAAATTCAGAACAAAACACAAGAAAAAACAAACAAAAAAGGTGAAAATAGTACACTCTGATCCACATTCAGTCTCCATAATTCTTTGTCTGGATGTGGATGGCATTTCCATCCCCAGTCTACTGGATTATCTTGGATCACTGCATTGCCAGGCAGAGCTAAGTCTACCATAGCTGATCACCTCATTTTGCTCTTACTGTATACAGTGTTCTCCTGGTTCTGCTCACTTCACTCAGCCTCAGTTTCTGAAGTCAGCCTGCTGATCATTTCTTATAGAACAATCTTATTCCATTAATCCATATACCATAAGTCATTCAGCCATTTCCCAAGTGATGGGCAAACGCTTCATTTTCAGTTCCTTGCCACTACAAAAAGGGGGGCACAAACAGCTTTGCACCTGTGGGCCACAGAGTTTCTTTGCTCAACATCACTCCATCAATAAACATTTATGAAACCCCTCCAGGAAAAATAGGAGGTGATAACAGAGGTCGGACACAGGAGTGAAGAGGGGTGGAGGAGCTTTCTGTAAAAGGGGAATTTGAATTTGGGAGGGCAGTGGTTGGAGCCAAGGAAAGAGAGCAGTTAAAGCATGTGTAGACACGGAAAGAAGGCTGAGAGCCAGACTCTCAGTTTTTGGAACGGCTTGAAGCCGGACACAAAAGCTTGAAAGGTACCTGTCCAGAGAGAGTAATATGTAAGAGCCCGGAGGGGCAGGAGGGGGCTAGAGGATTCTGGGCTTGGAAAGGCTAACGCCTATTTTAAAATTTAATTTGGGAGACAATAGGGAACCATAGGAGTTTCCTGAATGGGATCTCCCCTCAGGCAGCCACAGTGGGCTCAAGCAGCTTCCCAGAGCTTCCGGGTGATCCTCCTAGGAGTGGAGTGTGGTGTGTGTGTGTGTAGTGGTGTGCCTGTGTGTATGTGTCTGGGGTAGCGTGTGTGCTTGTGTATATTCTGTGTCTGGAGTGGTGTGTGTGTGCATGTGTGTGTGTGCGTGTGATTGTGTCTGGTGTGCTCTATGTGTGTGTGCGTGTGTCTCGTGCGTATCTGGGGTGCTGTGTGTGTGCGCGCGCTTGGGTCTGGGGTGCTCTGTGTGTGAGTGTGTGCGCGTCTGCTGAAAGGCCTCGGATTCGTTCTTTAAACAATGGGCAGACTTTCGCCCAGCCGAGAATTCTCTCATTCTAAGGAGGAGGAAACTGAGGCTGGGGGTGGGGAAGGGGCCCCCAAGCGGCGCTCTCAGTGGGCGGGGCAGAGCCCCGGGAAAGAAAAAGAAGGCGCTGGCTCCCTAGTCCGCTCTCCCCCTTCAGAAATGACCGGAATGGGGGGGTCCCGGCTGGCTCTGCTCTGCCGGGGCCGGAAAGGCTGGGCAAACCTCCCTCGGGGGACACGCTCCCTCCCGGGTCCCCGAGGGGAAGGGTCCGCCCAGGGAAGTAGTGAGCCCTGGAAAAGAAGGCTGCACCTCTGCCCGCGGGATGGGTGTACCGGGCGCGGGGTTTGCCCCCAGGCCAGATCCAGCCCAGTCTGCGGGGACAGGGGTCAAGAGCAGAACCCCGGTGTCTCTCGGGCCAGCGGCGGGTCCATATCGGACCCCAGACTCTCAGGCTTCCCCCCTGCTTGGGGGGCGCCGGCTCTGGAAGCCCCGAGACCTCATCCAAGTTAAGTGGTCCCCCCTCGTGACGACCCCGCAGCTGGGGAGGGGCTAGGTCCTAGACCTCGGGGGTGGGGCCTGCCGGGGGGGCGTGACCAGGCATCGGGGGGTGTGGCCGGAGGTGGGCCGGCCCGGGAGGAGCCTGCGGCCGCGGCGATAGAAGAAGGATCCGGAAGAGGTGTCCCGCGTGGCAGCGGGCCCGGTGTGTGGGTCCTCGGAGAGCTCCCTCGGAGGCCGGAGCCGCCTCCTTCGAATCCATCTCGTTCCGTTCTTCTTCCTGGGCGCCGATGCAGGGAGGGTGGGAGGCCGCGAGAGGCCGGCGCCTGAGGTCGTCCACTGCCCGAGGTCGTTAGCGGGCTGCAACTGCCCTCCTGGCAGAGTGTGTGAGGGAGGAGGGAGGATCTGTTGCAACCCCCCCCTCAGCCCCACCCCATCCTACCCAGGCCGTGCCCTCCCTCTCTCCCTCCCTCCCTGCCTCCATCCATCCTGTGCATGTCCGGGCTGAGTGGGGGGGGGTCCCCGTCCAGTCTCTCTCTTTGTGGGGCTTCAGCCTCCCTCTCTTAAAATGGAGGGAAACTTTCCTTGCACAGCTCACCGCTCATGGGCCTTGGGATGAGGATGGGAGCACCAGGCCCTCGGGAAAAGCCGGGGTGGGAGTGGAACAGTGAATGACCCGACTTGGGGTGCTCAGGCCCCCACCAGGAGCAGCGGGAGTCTGGGGAGGCAGGAAACGGGGTGGGAATCTCTGCCGACCCCCTGGAGGAGGCTTCAGTGGAACTGAGTCTTAAAGGAAGATGGGGGTTGCAAGGAGGCCCTGCGGCAGGTTTGCAGGGACTGGGCAAAGGCTCGGAAGATGGTCTGCGGCTCAGCGGCGGGGAGCCTATCGGCACAGCGCAGAAGCATGAAGGCGAAACCAGCAGGATCTGTCAGGGAGGGGAGATGAGCAGGCGCCCAGGGGTGCCCAGGATGTCACAGAGAAGGACCAGCATGG
>JAJPUD010031935.1:0-12226 GCA_023553655.1 Myrmecobius fasciatus | reverse complement strand
TTTTTTTTTGTTCACCTGAAGCATAATAGATTCTGCTCCAGCCTTTTACCTTCACTCTGTATGTATCTCTATGTTTTAGATGTGTTTCTTGTATACAACATATTGTTGGATTCTGGTTTTTAATCCAGTCTGCTATCTGCTTCTGCTTTAAGGGAGAGTTCATTCCATTCACATTCACAGTTAAAATAACTAATTCTGTTTTTCCTGCAATCTTATTTACCCTAACTTATGCCTTTCTCTTTCTTATCCCCTTTCCTTCCTACTATTTTGCTTTTGATAACCACTTCCCTCAAACAATCCTTCCCCTTTAGAGCCCCACCCACCCCTTTTTCCCCCCTTTCCCTCCTGTTTCCTTATAAGTACGTCTATTATTCCCTCAGAGCCAAATCTGATGAGATGGAGATTAACCCAATTCTCATTCCCCTCCCTTTTTTCCTCTCAATCATTATAGGTTTTCTTTGCCTCTACATGTGATGTAATTTCCCTTATTTTACCTCCTTTTCCTCTTCTTCCAGTGTTATCCCTTTTCTACCTCTAATTTCTTTTTCAGTTTATCATATCATAATAATCATAAAATCACAGTAATCATATCCTAATAATCATAAAATCACAGTAATCATATCATAATCATAATGTAATAATAGATTCATAAAATCAACCCTCATTCTATAAGTATCTATAACATAGAGTTCTCAAGAGTTTTTGTTTTTTTTTTCTTGTTACCTTTTTATGTTTCTCTTGTGTTCTGTGTTTGTAGATCATATTTTTTGTTCAGTTCTGGTCTTTTCAGTAGAAATAGGTGAAATTCTCCTATATCATTGAATGACCATCTTCTACCTTGGAAGATAATGCTCATTCTAGCTGGGTAACTTATTCTTGGCTGTAATCCAAGTTCCTTTGCCCTTCAGAATATCTGATTCCAGGCCCTTCGATCCTTCAAAGTAGAAGCTGCTAGGTCCTGTGTGATCCTAATTGTGGCTCCCCGATATTTAAATTGTTTCTTTTTGGCTTCTCCTAATATCTTTTCCTTGGTATGATAGTTCTGGAATTTAGCCACGATATTTCTGGGGGACTTAATTTTTGGGTTTCTTTCAAGAGGTGATCAGTGGATTGTTTCAAGGAGTATTTTGCCTTCTGGGTCTAAAATATCAGGGCAGTTTTCTTTTATGATTTCCTGGAAGATAGTGTCTAGGTTCTTTTTTTCATCATGGCTTTCAGGAAGCCCTATAATCCTTAGATTGTCTCTCCTAGATCTATTTTCCAGGTCAGTTGTTTTTCCTAGGAGATATTTCATGTTTTTCTCTATCTTTTCATTTTTTTGTTTTTGTTTGACTGATTCTTGAAGTCTTGATTCATCATTCATTTCCACTTGTTTGATTCTAATTTTTAATGTCTTATTTTCTTCAGTTACTGTTTTTAGTTCCTTTTGCAATTGACCAATTACATTTTTTTGTTCATTGTATTCTTTTTCCATTTTTTCTATTTTATTTGCAGTGATCTCATTTCATTTCCCCATGTTTCTTCTAACTCTCTTTTAAGATTCTTTATGCAATCTTCAAAGAAAACCTTGTGACATGGAGACCAGTTTATGTCTCTCTTTGGGGCTTTTTCTGGAGTTGCTTTACCTTAAGGGGCCTCAGGATTTGAGGTCTGTTCTTCCCTTTCTCCATAAAAGTTGTCTATGGTGAGAGCTCTTTTTGGTTTTTTATTCATTTTTTTTAAAGGTATGAGGTCTGTTTAAGGCAAAGATGGGACAGCTGCTTTAATTTGCCTTGGGGCAGTTCTGCTGATTGAGTTATTTCAGGTATTGGGCAGTTTTGCTGATTGAATTATTTCAGATGCTGGGCAGTTCTTCTTTAGTTCACCTTGGGGCAATTCTGCTGATTGAATTATTTCAGGTACTGGGCAGTTCTGCTGATTGAATTATTTCAGGTGCTGATCAGTCCTGCTGATGGATTGATCACCCTAGGGTGCTGTGTAATGGCAGCTAGGACTGATGCTCATCAGGGGTTCAGTGGTTCACAATCTGCCCCCCACAAAAGGCAGACCCTCCAAACCACCTGCCCACAATCAGGACAGATTGGCCCAAGAGGCCCGCAGAAAACTCCCAGGTGTGTGAAAAGCACAATGCTCCCACTCCTGTTCCGATTCCTGTGACGACTCCTGTTCCAGCTCCCTCTTCCAGCTCCCTGCTCCAGCTCCCTGCCCTGGTCTCCCTGTGCTGCAGTCTGGGTTCAGCAGACCACCCCCCTGCCCAATTAAAACAGACCTGTTTTGAAGTTCTTCCAGAGTATCTTCTTCTAGAAATGTGTTGTCCTCCAGATATTGTGGATTTTTTGCTTCAAAATCAGTCTAGAGGCTTCATACATTGTTGGTTTAAGGGAAGGTTATAGGAGGTTACAGAGACTCCTGTCTGATCTCTGCCATCTTGGCTCCACCCCCGGAAGTCCCTTAACTCTTATATGTTAAATTTTCTATTAAGTTCGGGTTTTGTTGAGACAAAGTCCTAAAAATCTACAATTTCATTGAATGTCTTTTTCTTTTTCGTTCAATATTATAATTAATTTTGTGGATATGATATTTTTGGCTACAGTCCTCCTTTTTATGATTGCCGATATATATTATTCCAAGACCTGAGGTCTTTTATTGTAGCTGCTAATAAATCCTATACAATTCTAATTTTAACTCCAGAATATTTGAGTAGTTTTTTTGTTTCTTGAAAATTTTTCTTTTTCAAAATATGGCAATAATATTCCTTTGTGTTTTCTACATAGAATCTCTTTAATGCGGTAATTGGTGGATTTTTTCTTTTTCTGATTTCTTCTATTATTCCAGAACAATTTTCTTGATTAATATTTTTTTGGCATTATTGTGTCAAGATTTGTTTTTTGGGCACGACTTTCACAAAGTCCAATTATCCTTATAGTTTCTCTTATTGATATGCTCTCCAGATCTATTGTTTTCTTATATTTCACATTCTCTTCTATTTTTTCATTCTTCATATTTTGTTTTGTTTTTTCTTGTAGCTTTATTGGTTGTTCCTTGCCAAATTCTAATTTTCAAAGAATTATTTTCTTCTTTAAGACTCTGTATTTCTTTTTCTAGTTGGTTGACTTTTTTTCCCCATTCTTGTTTTTCTTGGGTGGTTCTTTTTTTATTATTTTTTCCTCAATTTCTCTCATTTGATTTTTGAAGTCTTTTTTGAGTTCTTCTAGAAATTCTTCCTGATTAGGTAGCCATTTAATCTTACTCTTTGTAGTAAAAAAAGGCCTTTTTTTAAACTTCCTTGTTCTCCTCTGAAAATTAACCCTAGTCTTCCTATTTCCATAGTAAGTTTCTATGCTTGAGTTCTTTCTTCTTTTCCTGCTCATTTTTTATGAGAACTATTAGTATAAGTACCTCTCATCCTGGATTGGGGAGGGAGGTTGTTGCCTCTAGCTTCACTTCAGCTTTTCTCTCTGACCTGGACCCCCAAATCAAAAGTTCCAACCTCCTGCAAGTGCTTGTAGCTAGCAATTTCCTGCTCCCCTGATTCTGCACTCACAAGTTTTGGGGTTCCTTTTCACCCAGGATTGTGTCTCAGCAGCACAGCTGGCCCTGGCATTCCTAATCAGCAGAGATTACATCAGTCTTCTTGGATTCAGACCCCCTGACTCCCCATGCTAGCCAGAAGATAAAAGTTCTTGTGGTTGTGGCAAAGTCTACCTCCAAACACAAATTGCCCCCAGGCTCCCTACCTGCTGTTTCTGTGGAGATAGCTTGGAAATGTTTATACTTTGCTTTGGTTAAGCCCAGGTCCTGGAGTCTTCCAGTATTTTCCTATTGTTTCAGGAGTACCCCTGTTCTTCTCCAAGTTGTTTTTATTTTTCATTGGTCTATGTTTGTTTTGGGGTACAATTTTATTCTGTTTATGGGGGAAATCTGGAGAGTTTGAAATTTTCTGACCTACTCCTCCATCTTCTCAGAATCCTCCCCCAAAACATTTATTAAGCTCATTACATTCGAGGCACTCTGTTAAGCAATGGAGATACTGAAAAAAAAGCAATAATAATCCATGGCCTAAAAAACTATATATTCTACTGAGGGAAATTCCACTGTGATTCATCTCTGACAATTTCATTGTTCAGTTAGGGGACCATTCTGAATATCTGAAAATGCATGAACTAGGAGATATAGTACAATAATAGAACTGTATTTTCTGATTTTTTTGTTCTCATCTCTAAACACTTTCTTAAGCTACTGTTGATATTCTCTGACTGTGTTTTGATTTTTTTTAAAGCATTAGGACCATAATAAAATGCATCTGGTCACAACTTTCCTTATCATTACCAGTTGCTTTGGTTTTATATTATTTAAGAAACTGAAAGATTATTTTTCTTTAGTTTCTCTTCTTTTTTTCTCCACTTATTTTCTCTCCTAAAGATTTTAGTGTCCTAATTTGTATTTCTAGTTAGACAGCATGAAAGTGTGATGTGGCTAAGGAGAGGCCAATGACAGAGGAGAGATGAGAGAATCATAAACTTCTTATAGGCACTAACCCAATCATGATTTTATTTTGTTCTTTTTTGTGGTTAGCTCAGTTGGATGCAGCAATATTCTACTGATGTCAGTATCATGAGTGCCAACCTCAGGAACCTAAAAATCTGGCTTTGCTCTGACCACAACTACAGTAAATTCTTTGCCTGAGTTAACACTATGAGATATAATTAATGTGGATCATAAAAAATACTACTGTAGAAGAAGGTAAAGGTATAATATACAAAAAGCAAACTCATTCCTACAACAGAAAAAAAAGGAAAGCAGACGGTCTGAGGCAGAATTTGTGGCACCATCTTCACATGGAAAGGACCACACTCAGAGGAAGCCAAAAGTGTTAATCTAGTGCCTACACTATATTACAAATCCTGTGTTTCCAGTGTGTGATGAGTGTAAATCAATATGCAAGTACTGATAACAGAGGAAGACTGTGTAATGATGGAAACACTCACTGTGTTTCTTTTTATAAGAAAGTAACTTGGTGAAAGAGGAATGTCAAAGTGGAATGAAGTCCCAGTGGCTATGTTTTACAAGGAAAATGAAGTCCAGCAACTTTTAAATGGGTTCAATTAAATCATAAGAGTATAATAAATAGTTGCTTAAAAGAAAATTTTATTTACCTTCTGGGAGATTAATTTGCCAAATTTGTAAAATGTATCATTTTTATGTTAATTACAAAATTCAGGTACCATTTCACATTATTCAAAAAATGACATTGTAGTTCTGTTTTGCTTCATCTTGCTTGTTTTTATACTTTACAAATAATATATAACTAGCAACAAAAGAATATATTTCCTCCTGTGCGAAATTGATGGTGGTTGTGAATGAGGAATAAATGATTGCCAAAGTGTCTTCTGGCTTTGAATCCTATGATTCTGGATGTTTGAATTTTCTTCCTTTGCACTTGATCTGGCTAAAAAAGTTAACATTCTGCAGACAAAGTTAAAGCTAAAATAAATTTAATCAAAAGAGAAAGGGAAGCCATACTATACATCAGTCATATTAATAAATATTATACTATCTAACCTTACATTATTTAAAATACCTAAATAGTATAAGGTTGGAATATTACTATGGTGTAAGAAATGATGAGTCGGTGAAATGATGAGAAAATGATGAGTTAGAAAAATATGGAAAGACTTGGACTTATAAGGAAAGATGCTATCTACCTTCAGAGAAATAGAGGACAATGTATATGCATCTACATATGTATGATTGCAGATATCTATGTATATGTATGTATATATATGTTTATATATGTGCATATACACACACACATACATATATTCATGCCTAAATTGTAGACTTCGGGGGGGAGGGAAATATAGAATGTAGAAAAGAATAAAGTAAAAAGTACACAGGAGAGAACAAAAGAAAATCTACAAGTAGACCAAAATAAAGATAGGCAACTCTAAACACAATATGTAGTGTTTATTATGTAGACTTTCTTGAAATGGAAATTTATCCCTTTATATTTTGAATCTTCTTTTATATTCTGCTGTGCACATGGAATTTTTTTTTCTTTTTCTATTTTCTAATTAAGTTTTAAATAAATTATTTTTAAAAAGAAACAAAAAAGGAAAAAAAAACCTTCTTTTGTGTTGAAACCCTCTGAACTATTGCTTTTCTCTTAATGGATAAGAAAAGTTTTGCAATTAGTAAAGATTTTGAACATATGGTTAATGAATTGGACATGGTTTCAAAAATAATGAAGTCATTTCCATTACTCAGTAAATATATTGATTTATTTTCTCTTATTTTGATCATCATGGAAGTGAACCATTTAAGAAACATGTATTTCTTGATGCAGAAAGAAATATTCAAATTCAATGGTAAAAAGCAGGGATATCCATGTATTACCAAGAAAATTTTTTCAGTGAAAGAGAATGAGATCGACAGAATAGCAGGAAATAGAAAGTGTCATAAGCCTGGATCATTACTTTAAGCTCCTTTTTCATCTGCTCTCCCATTTTCATCTGAAGAGCCATCAATGTCTAAAGGGCCATGAGCAACAATTTTTGAGGAGCTCAGACATCAGGGTAATCTTTATGACTGAAAACACCAATTAACTACACTTCATAATTGAGAGATTTGGCAACTTTCATGGCTACATTCAGGGCCTTATCATAAATTGCATTTCCCCAGATCACAATGTAGGAATTATTGATACTTGCACATGAAAATGGCATGAGACTAATAATATCCACTCACTTGATCATGTGGTTAGAAATCAGATTAACATGTTCTTAAACTATATCTACTAAAGAACAGATACAGAATGTCATCATGGAGCACTCTCTTTTGATATCTTCCTTCATACTATATTAGGTTTGCCAGAAGCAGTCCATGACTAGAGAACTAATTTTCAAAGGAATTATTCTCTGCAAAGATTTTAATCATCCAAAGCAATCTTTTTTGTTTACTCAGTTCTCTGTTCCCTCCAAAATGCTACAATTTGAAAGATTACAGTTGTGAAAACTATGACTTGTAAGATAAAACTGTACATGATAGAAGTTTCTAAATATATAAAATATGATACATAGAATGATTTCTAATTTTTATTAAAATGAAAATAAATAATATAAGAAGAACAACTAGCATTTAGACAGAACTTTAAGGTATACACAGCTCTTCACATGTTATCTCACTTGACAAATGAAAACATTGGGATGTAGTTGATATTATTATCTTCCATTTTATAGATAAGGAAATTGAGGCTAAAAGACATTATGTGTCTTACCCAAAGTCTCCCAGCTAGTAAATTATAGGTGGCTATATTTGAACTCAGAATTTCTTTGTTCTAGATTCAGCACTCTAAATATGAGTAAGAAAGACAATTTTCCCCATCAAAATGTAAATGCCTTCAAGGCAGAAGCTAATTTTGTTTCTTTTTATCCCTAGCTGGCACCTAGCACATAGCAAGTACTTAATAAATATTTGATGATTAATTGATTAAAGAGTTAACTTCTGTTGCTATCAACAATTTGAACCCAGCATCAATATTTACATAGAAGAGACCAAGTAGAGCAAACATTAACACTTCTTTGGTACTAGTTTGTTCTACAAACTCCTCCAATAAGAAAATTCACTCTATTCAATACCCCATTTTTCAATTGTTTATTATGTGCCATTTATTAATTGCCTACTACTGTGCTAAGTATTAGGAATAGTTATTGTGAATATGCTCATGTCCTCACAGAAGTTATTACTGAGGGGTTCCTTTAGCCAACCTCAAAATTCCCTGTTTTCTTCATTTCTATTACATAGAATCATAGATCTGGAGAATGGGGCAACCATCCATCCATCCTTTTCTTCCTATGTTATTTTCACCTCTACCAAATTCTGGGGCCAAGAGGAGAAGTCAGTGTATTCCTCATTCCTTTTATCTTGTTCTAGGATGTTTTTTTTTCCTTTTGTTATTTTTGCTGATACTCTCCACACTTTTACTAACAAATCTCCTTTATTGGTTTGGGATATCTTTTGGAATAGGGTGAAAGGAATATTCTATTAATTACTGTTTATACAAATTTTTGTTATTTTTATTCTTTATTGTGGAAATGTCCTAGTCATTACATCTGCTTTCACAAAAAAAAGGCAGTCCAGCCAATGATCCAAAAACAATAGGTCTTTACTGCAAGACTATTTTCAAAAAGGAAGTCACATGGTCTAATTGAACAAATGCAAGGGGTTTCAAGGGATGGGTCCAATGGAAGAAAGGTTCAAGGAAAAAGGATCATTTGACTCTTAGTTACCTGGGAGAGAAGTCTTCAGAGAGTGTGTGTGTGTTCATTTTAAATTTTGCTTCTACATATTGAGTTGAACACTTCTGTTTTAATGAACTTCCAACATTAGAAGGTGAAACTGTTATTAAAGATGATTATGATTATGGACTGTGATGTCCTATCATCAAATTCTCTCCCTCAATATGAAGAGACTCTTATAATCACTAGGGGTCACCAGAGCTACCTTTATGAAGTTGATTTGAATGCCCAGATTTGTAGTATTATGTGACTTTATGAAACATAAATAGCTTATGATTATACCCATAGTTGATGAGAAAAAAAACTGTCTAGGAAAAAGATAGGGGATGGAATCCCAGTTCTGCACTAAGAAAGGTTACTCTCTTCTTTGAGGAGTCTTCAGCAGTCCTATGCCCTCATACTTTGAACTAAGGAACAAAAAGAAATCACATAACAGGTTCAACCAGAAGTGTCTATGAACAATAAGATTAGATTACTCAGATGCAGTTCTCAACAAAATAAAAGAAATTGCTTTGAAAACTGATGTCAATTTGGAATTTGATATTCCACAAGGCAAAGGATATAGGCAAACAACAAAAATAATTGATCAAGCAAAGCTAAATATAACCTGCAATGGTTGGGAGTGGAGGGTAGAGGAAATACCTTTAATGAAATTGAGGACTACCAAGATTCTAATGAAAGGATCAAAACTAAGTGGAAACTTTGAAATTCAAACAAAGAGTAACACAAAAAGATAAAAATAAGAAAATAAACAATAAAAAATAAACAAGGATAAACTACTTACATTCTAATAAAAAGAGGTGATACTATGTCTTTTGTGAGCCCTATAAAAATCAGGGATCATAAAGTGTATTTATACAGAAAGCTTATCAGTAATACTGTTATATCACGATGGTCTTCAAAGAAGAATGAAGAAAGATAGAAAGAAGGGAGGAGGATAGAAGAAAGCTAAAAATCTATAAAATTGGAGATTATAAGTAGAAGGCTATATAAACAAGGACGAAACTATGAGTAGAAGTGACTTACTCTCACCTGAAATGATTAAAGGAGGGAAGAACATTTGCACACATAGTTGGATGAAAAAATGCATTGAGCTGAACAGGAAAATAAGAAAGAAAGGGAGGAAGAGAAATTAGAGGGAAGGTAGATTAAGGGACAGTTTAATCTTATGCAAAATAGAGTCTAAATAAGTATATACAAAAATATTCATAACTCTTTCCTGGGGACTAAGAATTGCAAACTGTGGGGGTGCTTATCAATTGGGGAATGGCTATACAAATTATAATGTATAAATGTAATGATAAAAGAAAGGGATGGTTTCAATGAAACTGGGGTGACTGACATGAACTGATGCTGAGTGAAATGAATAAAAGCCAATGGAATGATTTATGCTACAGCAATATTGTAAAGATAAAACACTTCAAAAGATTCAGGAACTCTGATCAGCATAATGACTAACCATGATTCCAGAGAACTAATAATGAAGTATGTTACTCCCTCCTTATAAGGAGATAAATACCAAAGAATAAGACTTTGTTTTTGTTTGTTCAAGGTGAACATTTGTTTTGCTTTGCTATACATGTTTGTAATACAAATATTTTTTGTTCTTTTTTTTTCTAATGGTAGTAGAAGATAAGAAAGAGAAAAGGCAGGTTTTATTGACTGGAAAAATTATGAATTATCACCCATGTAATTTATGGAGAAACAGGAGATAAAAGGATAAAAGCATAGTAATTTAATTATACTCTAGGTCAACATTTTAAACCAGTTTTCATTTACATCTTCATCTGAAAGTTTATCAATATTCAGTCATTGAACATCTTAAAGTTTGAAAATATGACAGAAATGCACATTGAAGTTGAGCCAATTGGTAATTTTCTTGACTACATTAAGTACATGAAATATATATTTCATGACATCATGAGGAACATTTTTCAGGATCTTTAGAATAGTATAAATGCCTGGGGGCAAGACTATTGCATTTGACTTTAAAATTTTCTACCCACCTGATAATGTTGCTGGAAATCAGATTAATATGTTAGAATGAGTTAAAAATATCCACATTTTTGTAAGTGTTTCTGGTGATAATATAATAATGAAACCTTTGCTGAGAGGGCTTAAGTTGGCCATTCTGGTTAAGTGTAATAATATAATTTGGTCTGTTAGAGTTCAGGTCAGAAAAAGGAAATTTAGAAGAATTATTCCAAATGTAGCTTTTGATGACTACTTATTAAAAAATCCTCTTTTGTTCATTCTTCACTTCTGGAAGGCCCCATAACTTCAAGATAGATAATCAAATGCTATTTGTTAGACTTGTTGCAAAGTGAAGGCTTTTTAATGGCATTTACAATGACTTTGTTATTCTCTTTTTAAGACTTTTGTCAGTAGCAGGTTATCATTTGACTAAACCACAATCAATTTTTGAGTAAATATAGAAAGTCAGGAATGTTAATCTGTCATAAGATTGTTAAAATTCTGCATACAGTTAAAATGGTAAACTTACTATGCACATTATTCAATAGTCCCTGAAAATGGCCCCCAGTTATTATTTAATTACACATGTGTACACTCTACCATGAGCATCATAAAATAATAAAAAATGCCATCATGGGGCATACATAAATGTCAGAAATTTTGAGTGTCAGTTATGAGATTGTCAGAAGATATGAGTGTTAATTGATAAGTTGTCTCTATAACTTGGGGGAAAGATAGACATGAGGTCTTTGATAGCCTCTGGGAAGGACTTAGCAAAGTGTATGACATATAGCTATACTTAATAAATGTGTGTATGGGAGTTTCATAAAGAAGTAACAACTTAGATGAGAGGGCTTGCCAAGTAACTTTTAGAATCCCCATCACCAATGAGCAGAACCAGGAGATCATTATTAACGGCAACAACAAGACTATATGATGATCAATTCTGATGGACATGGTTCTCTTCAACAATGAGATGATTCAAACCAGTTCCTATTGTTCAGTGATGAAGAAAGTCATGTACATCCAGAGAGAGAACTGTGGGAACTGAGTGTAGACCACAACATAGCATTTTAACACTTTCTGTTGATGTTTGCTTGCATTTTTTCCCTTCTTAGTTTTTTTTCTTCTCTTTCTAGATCTGATTTTTCTTGTGCTGCAAGATAACTGCACAGATATTTATACATATATTGGATTTATCATATATTTTAACATATTTAACATATATTAGACTACCTGCCATCTAAGGTAGGGGTTGGGAGGGGAGGAGGGAAAAATTTGGAACAGAAAGTTTTGCAAAGATCAGTGTTGAAAAATTACTCACATGTTCTGTAAATGAAAAGCTTTAATAAAAAAATAGACTCTCCATCACCCAACTCTCCCCCTTGGCTCCAGAAAGCTGCAGCATAGTCATACTCCAGTAAAACCATCTTGAAGACAGATAAACCAGACCAAGAGTAACGAACAAGTTTTAATATAGGGAGTTGTCTACCCCAAGCATGTGAAGGCTTCCCTCAATGGAATGGGAAGATGAGAATGATTTGTTCCATTTTCCATGAAGATGGCTGAAGTGAGCACTGTGGAGCTGGGGTTAGACATTGAAGACACCAAGATTATCCACGTCCTGACTTTTGTTTTGCCACTGGACTTTAATGGCTGTGGAAGATGGGAGATAAAGTGAGGCAATTTTGTGCAATTTTGCCTCACTTAAATCCAATTCATGAATACATCAAGATATCATCCTGTGGTGTCATTAATTTTTTTTTGAAAATGCAGGACAGGGGACAGCTAGGTGCTGCAGTAGATAGACTACTGGCCCTGGAGACAGGACATCTTGAGTTAAAATTCAACCTCAGACACTTAACACTTTCTAGCTATGTAACCTCTAAGCAAGCCAGGTAACCCAATTGCCTCACTGAAGAAAGAAAGAAAGAAAGAAAGAAAGAAAGAAAGAA
>JAJPUD010031934.1:0-12226 GCA_023553655.1 Myrmecobius fasciatus | reverse complement strand
CTCTCTCTCTCTCTCTCTCTCTCTCTCTCTCTCTCTCTCTCTCTCTCTCATTTCCATCATGAAAAGATTGGTGTTGGTAGTTTTTGTTTGTTACTTTTTGCCAATGCAACAACTCTTGTTGAACTTTAGAAAAGCCTGATTGAAATGGCCATTATTTTTCTGGTCACAGCCTAATGGAAAAATTCAATTGGAAGCACTGTCTCAGTTCCTTTGAGACTATGGGAGAGTAACAACTGTACATTTAAAACGTTTCTGTTATTTTTTTTTGAAATGTGGATATATTCTAGGTGAACATGGATATAACTTGGGAAACACACTTTTCTATTTTAAATTCACAGCAATTGACCTTCTTTTCTGCCCTTTCTATTCTCCATGGGCTAAGGTAGCATGACTTCTTTGAAAGATTTGTCCCTTTGTGACCTGAAGAGCACTGAACATTTCAAAGGATAGACTCAGAAGCAAAAAACACTTTGTAAAGAAAAATGACTAAAATCATCCTTAAAAGATGGATATGAAATGAGCTGTCTCTTGAGAATTGTATCATTCTGCTTATTCTCCTGAAACAAGCTTCTGATTAGAATGCAGTCAAGAAAAAGGAAAAAATGAAATATTTTTATTTAAATAAATATTCACTTTTTAAAGTTTTAAACATTTTTATTTAAAATTTTGAGTTCAAAATATATCCCTTCCCTCACTCTAAAATGGCAAGAAGAAAGATAAAGGTTATCTATTTGCAATTACATAAAACATTTTCATATTAGTGATATGTATAAAAAGACTTGAAAAATAAAAAATAAATGGAAGATACCATGTTTCAGTTCTTTCTCTGGAGATGGAAGGTATTCTTCACCATTAGTCCTTTAGGATTGTCTTGGATCATTGTATTGCTGAGAGATAGCTAAGTCATTCACAATTCTTCATCATACAAAATTGATGTTACTCTATATAACAATCCTCTGGTTCTGTCCACTTCACTATGCATCAATTAATATATGTCTTTCCAGACTTTTTTGAAATCATCCTGCTTATCATGTCTTATGTAATAATAATTCCATTACAATCATATGCTATAGTTGTTTAGCCATTTCCCAAATAATGGGTGTCTCTTTGATTTCCAAATCTTAATCACTACAAAAAGAGCTGATATAAATATTTTATATAAATAGTTCCCTTTCCTTTCTTTTTGGATGTCTTTAGGATAGAAATCTGGTACTGAATCAAAAAGTGTGCTCAGTTTTATAGTCTCTTTTCAAATTGTTCTCCAGAATTGTTGGATCAGTTTACAGTTATGCCATGAATGTATTAGTTCAATTTTCCTACCTCCTTAAAAATATTCAACATTTTCCATTTTTATCATATTAAACAACCAATATGTTTGAGATGATACCTTAGTGCTGTTTTAAGTTTCATATCCAGAATCAATAGTAATTTAGAATATTTTTTCATATAACTATGATTTTCTTATCTGAAAATCACCTGTTCTTATCCTTTGACCATCTGTCAATTGGGAAATGATTTGCATTTTTATAAATTTGACTCACTTCTCTATATATTTGAGAAATGAGACCTTTATCAAAGATTTTAATATTCTTTTGTTCATGTAAGGAGTTCACAATTATGTACAAATAAAATATGTACTGAATAAATTGGGGTTAATCTCAGAGGGGGAAGATGGTAAAAATTAAGGAGGACTGAGAAAGCTTACTTGGAAAATATAGGACTTTAGTTGAGATTTTTAAAAAGAAAGCATATAGAGAGAAGGAAGGAAAATGTTCTGTGCACGTGAGAGAGTAAATAAAAATCTATATCTTTGTGGGAGAAAAAATGAAGCCAGTTTCTTTCGATTACAGAATATTTGTGAGGAAGATATAAAAAACCTGAGAAATTAGGAAAAATTTCAGTTATGAAGGTTTTAAAAATCCAAATAGAAGATATCATATTGGATCATGAAGTAATAGAAATATACTAAAGTTTATTAATTTGATAGTTGAATCTATGGACTAGAGTGGGGAGAGACTTGTGGCTTGGAATTCAAGTAGAAAGCCATTGCTGTTGTTGTTTTATGTCATGGGATCAAATAGCCAGTCATGAGGTGATTAGAAGAAGCTAAATAGTGTGGAGAGGTGAGGATATCCAGTTTAGGGAACATAGGTAACTGGGATAATTGCAATATCCTTGTGAAATTAAGAAAATTTGTAAAAGGGCAGCACTTGGAGATGGAGTGTAATGGATTTAATTTTGAATAGATTGGATTTAAGATGTCTGTGAGATACCTATTTCAGAATGTCTAGTAAACAATTGGAAAGGCAATGGTGGAACTCAGAGAAAAGTTAGACCTAGATAAGTATATTAGAGAATCATCTCTATGGAGATTATAATTGAATCTATGAAAACTGATTTCACCAAACAAGACAGTATTGAAAGAGAAGAAAAAAAAAGTCCCAGGAGAGACTATGGAAGGACACTCATGATTAGTAGTGCCTTAATCGAAAATCCACTGAAAGGGACACAGAAGATTCTATTAGATTTATAGTATGATAAGCAGGAAAAAACATTTATTTTGAAGTGTGCATATGAGGGAAGAGTAATAGGGACATAAAATACACATATAAAAGCATGTACATAACATATACACAACTAATACTGGATACAATGTACTTTCAACAGAAAATTTCAAGTGGGAAGCATTATCCCCTAGCAGCTTGGGAATGAAGAAAAAGCTTCAAATAGAAGGTGATATTTGAAGTGACTTTTGAAGGAAAACTGGTATTCTAAGAGAAGAAGGGGAACGAGGGAATTCTAGGTACTGAAGACATCAACTGCAGAGGTTATGAGACAAGAAATAATCATGGTTTTTAATGCAGTATTGAGTAAATCAGTGTGAATGAATTGAAATTGATGTAAGGAAGATTGTATGCCTATGTGTGTATGTATATACACACATGCATGTGTTCTTAGAGATGTCTTCATATGTGTTGATTGTTCATATGTGTATGTGTATTAAAGGGGATTTACTGTGTGCATATGTACATGTAGCTATATATATGTGTATCCATGTGAAAGGAGATATAAACATAAATATATGCATTTGTAGAAGATTTATGTGTATATAATGATACACACAAGTAAACATGCACCTAGATACTGGCATATATTGCACACTCATGCACATGCAAACACATGAAAATGTGCTTATTGTATGTATGAGTATACATGAATATTACATGTATGCATGTGTATGTGTTATGAAGGACCAGTTTGTGAAGAAATTTAAAAGCCAAACAGAAACATTTAGATTTGAAAGGGAACCACTGGAGCTTATTGAATATGGAAGTGGGGTAATATAATTGGATTTCTACATTAGGAAAATCACCCTTATGAAGGATGAATTGTAACAAGAATAAATTTTATGTTATGAAATCAAATAGAAAACTACAGTAATATTCCAGAATAAAAGTAATGTGTAGCTTAAGGAGAAAAAATGATTGAATGAGTAGAGAGGAGGTTAACTGTGGGATAAGTTACAGATATAGAAAAGACCAAAACTGATTAGGTATATTAGTGAAGTGTTGGGTATGAGACTGAAGTTGCTAACATGAATTACTAGAAAATTGATATTTCCCTTGAGTTATTGTAGAGGAGTTTAAAAGAGGTTTGGGTTTGGTGGGAAAATGTATTGAACTCAGTTTTGGTAAACCCCAAGATGATTACAGCTGGTTATCACTGTGAATCTTTGTCAAGCAAAATATTTTGGTGTCCCATTAGCAAAACAATTGACTTTTAAAAACAACACATATTCTTAGCATAGGACATCCTGGCTAGTACAGGTAGCCCAGTTCAAAACCTTAGACTCCTCTGGGTGAAAGGGAAATATTTTAAGAATTGATTTTACACTAGTATTAAAGTAACTGTGCTATACCTTGCCTCTTAGATAGTAGTATATTTTTAAAGTATGTATGTTAGCTTGTTTATTGCTTCACTTAAAGTTATGAATGTTCAAATATAAAGGCTCCTCTTGCCCCACCATTTTGGCTCTTACAAGATTGTGTCTTTTTCCATAACTGTCAAAATACAAAATACATCAACTTTTGTTCATCATCCTAGTATTGCATACCAGGGGATGGATTGCTTCTGAATCAGCATGAACAATAGTGCTTCTACAAAATAAAAGCCATCTACATTCTTGGTTTGATATGAGTCAATAAGCAATAATTATAATTCAGTATTTTGAAATGTGAAATAAAAATGTAAACTATTGCTGGCCATTTGATTTATTTGAATATGATATTGATAGAGGGTCTGAATCGAATAAAAATAGATTCAGACATGGTTTTTTGATGCTAAAATCTCTGTCTTGATTCAAACCAGTTTTCTTTTCTTTTTCTTTTTCTTTCTTTCTTTTTCTCTTTTTGTAAAAACTGGTACAGTGCCCTTGGAAAATCCCTAAGCAACAGAATATGCTCTATGTTGTCAATTGTAGTATAGGGAATTCATACTAGGAAGGTTGACCAGTTTCCAAAGTGCTACCTTGTAGATGGTTATACTCATAAAATAGCAAAATAGAATAGATACTAAATAAAAAGTCATATTAAAATGTGAACTGTCCTAAAATCAATGTAGTTTTATAGTACTGCTCATTTTTCAGGAATGAAAAGGTCTTACAAACTACAAATCATTTTCTGATAATAAAAAATATAGCACCTCAAAGTTTGCAAAACTCTTAATAGATATTATTTCAAATAATTCTCACAGCAACAACAATGTGAGATAGGTTCATTTATTATCCCCGTTTTACAGATAATAAAACTGAGGCAGAGAAAGGTTAAGTGATCTACCCTAAATCATCTAGCTGATAGAGGCTGCATTTGAATTTAGAACTTCTTGATTCTTAGGCCATAGCTCCATCTCTTAGGATATAGGATCTAATACAACTTTGCTAGGGGACAACTTTTCACTTATCTGTTACAGAAATCTTCTATTCTCCTAGGCTAGACTTCATTGATTTCCTTCAGCATTCCTTATATCTTATTCACTCCAATTCTCTCAACATCCTGCTGACTCAACTCTAGACAATTTTGAATTTCTCACTGTCACCCTAAAATAAACTACCTAGAATTGAAGACAATATTTCAGGTCCAAAACAATATTTTTTAATATAATCTAAGATCATAATATCTTTTTATGTATGGATGGCATCACATCTTTGATTTATATTAAGCTTTTCACCTATTCTTAGGTATTTTTACATGAACTTTTTCTAGCTATGTCTCACCCTATACTTGTGTATTTTTTAACTTAAAAATAACCTTTTTGTGTATTAATCTTCATTTTTAATCTTCCTAGGATCATAGGGAACATAAACTTATCTGGAGTTAGAGGAACAATATCTACTCCAAGTCCCTCAATTTTTATATGAAAAGAGTGCTGTCAAAAAAAGAAGATGAAATTTTTCTGAGGTTGCATTAATGATAAGCAATAGAGGTAGTGTAGAGCTGTAATTATTGCCTGGGATATTTTGCTTCCAAACAACAATAACATTATTAATTAATCCTCTAAACTTTGAAGAGCATGTGGAATCTGAACTGAATCAAAGGAAAAGAAATAAATGAAGGAACTTAAAAGATAAGACTTTGTTAATAATTAGATTTCTTCTTGAGAACTCAAAAGTTCCTATTTCCAGTAGGGCCCAGCATGGATATATTAACTGCTGTTCAAACTAACTGAGCCTCACAACTTGTAAAGAGACACAAAACAAACCATAAATAAAAGTTAGTCTCAGTCAGGAATCACTGGGGAATGAACCCCAAGTTAAAAAAAAAAGAATTAGTAGACATATTTCCACAAGTGGTTACAAGGGTTAGCCACAACAGGGACCAACAGGAATGATCAAGAACTGAACTTGAGTGCAAAAAGTATATTGGAAAACAGTTCTAATATTAACAATAAATTCCTTCCACTTTGTCCTAGGTCTTGTCATAGGATCATAGATATTAAAGCTATAAAGAGCCTTAGGGGACATCAAATTCAGCACCTTCATTTTGGGAATAGATTTAGAGGGGACATGTGGTTTGTCTGAGGTATAGGTAATGTGTTGTATCAAATTTGAACCTAGATTATTTTCCTGTAAATTCAGCATAACTTCACTATACCCCATAACCTAAAAAGAAGAAATACAACTTGCTATCATATATAACTTTTTTTCCCTGTATCCTTCCTTTCCTGGACAAATTTCAGATCTCATTAACTATCATTTCTTCTCTTTTGAGTTCTGCTCTGTGTGGATAGTACTTCTCTCTTGCCCTACCCTACAGATCAAAAATTTCCCTTATGTGAAGGAAAAGAAAAGTTTTGCCCATACATTTGAGAGATGGAAAAGGTAGTTAATATTTTAAAGATTTTTGTCATCTGAGTTTGTATACTTATTTCAAAATTTTAGAACTTGAATTGAAACCAATGTGATGTCTCCTGATTAAAATTAACTAACTTCTTGCAGTAGTAATTAATCTAAAGTTATTTTGTGGAAATGTATCAGCTATGTTAAAATAAGACTTATTAACACTTTCTATTTCCATAACTTGAGATACTGTGGGCTACATAAGAATTAACCCTTTAAGAGATCCTCATGGTTATGTACCCATCAAGAACCATCTTCTCTCATATATTAGAAATTTATTAAGGTTAGTTGCCTGTGATAAGGCTGTACCTTACACCTCTTACGTTGATTGATTCTATATTAGACTTGGCATAAACTCAAAGGTTAGAAAGGTATGATATATCATGTGTTAGGGGAAAAGCAACTTCATGACAATAGAATTCATAGTACAGGGAAGAGATCAATCTTATATATCAAAAATAAAGTTCATTAGGAAGAAAGAGTATTAGTGGAAGAATTTGAATTTGACAAAGTAGGTACTATAAAGCCATTCTGGATTCTTCCATAGGAAATTTATAAAATGAAATCATTTCTTGAATAAGGTACTTAGGACAGGGTGTATAAAATAGGTTGGACAGAAATGTTTAGAGGAATTGAGAATTAATAGGTGATCATTTTATTAATATAATCATGAAACTCAAGTTAGGTGTTTTTTGGTGGAAATAGAGGAAATGTTTTAGAGAATATTTAGAGAGTAAAATAGAGAAATATTTTAAAATAACCTTTATTTGCATTTTTGTATCTATGTCAGTCACTTCTAGTTATACTCCATTTTCCCTTGCCACATTAAACCCTAATAACATAGGAAAAAAATTCTTGAACAAAACCAATAAATCTAGAGACTATATCCAATAACATAAACAACATCTCATGCTTTCAATCTTTCACTTGTCTGCTGAAAAGGAAATGTTTTCCAGGACAAAGATGTGTTATAGTAATTATTCAGCTTTCATTTTTCTTTATTTGTAATTTGATTTAAATTACTATAGCCACTATTATGTTCATGTAATTTTTACTGCATTTTCTTATATTGATAATATTTTGTTATGATTTCATTTATAAATGACATTACTATGCCCTTTTAAAAATATTAAATATTCTTTATACTCTAATACATGGCTTACTTTTTAAAGGTGCCATGGAATACAGAGAAATCAAATTATTATATAGTCCCATTTCTAAAATACCATGTGTTTTTAAACTCAAAAATGTTGAAAGATAACTTTAGATCTGTGGTTTTCTTTTCCTTGTTTATTTTTTTGCTAAGGATTTTTATTAGATTTATCCAGCTCTGAGCAAAGAATTTTAATATCTCCAAAAATGTTGACACTGTTAACAGTTTATACCCCCCAAAAAATTGATCAGCTTTCCCTTTTGTATATATTATGCCATTTCTTGCATTTAAATATAGTATTTTCTTTCATTTTTGATGCATCTTTAAGCATAATACAGTTTTTTCTTTTCCCTTTTTTGGTATTATAATTTTTATATTTTTTCTTGTCTGATATCATGATTTAAACTACTACTTTTCTGTAATCTCCTATAGTACAAATAATGTGTCTGGGTCTAGTTTTAATATTCTGTGTCTGTATTCTTACTATGTGTTTATTAGAAATATATTAATTCTGTATTTTTATTTATTTTGTCTAATTTTGTTGAAAAGTTTAAAGTCTATCATTTATGTGTAAGAATATAATTAATATATTTGCATTAATATGTGTTTTATTTGTTTATTGATCTTTCTCTTACTCTTTTTGATCTTTAGTTTCTCTAATAAATTTTGTGTGCCACTAACTTCACAGTTCTTAAGTTGTCTCCTCTTTGTCTTATGTCCCAAGTTCCTTAAATTTATTTAATGTTGGGGCAGCTAGGTGGTGCAGTGGATAGAGCACCAGCCCTGAAGTCAGGAGGACCTGAGTTCAAATCTGGGCTCAGACACTTAACATTCCCTAGCTGTGTGACCCTGGGCAAGTCACTTAACCTCAATTGCCTCAGCAAAAAGCAAAAAAAAAAAATTATTTAATGTTACTGTATTTATTCTTCATGCTTTATACAAATATCCATATAAGAACACAATGAAAATTCTGCCTTTAGTTCAAATTTTAATTTGAATAATGTTTGTCTGTAGTACTTTACTACTTTGCTAATTTACTTTGTCACTTCTTCCTTATTTCACATAGTCAAACAAACTATATGTATTTGTTAAGCTGTTTTTGTTATGCTAGGAATTGTTTTGGGTTCTGGATATACAAAGAAAGGCAAAAATAGAAGTCTCTGCATTCAAATAGTTTCCTTTGTTTTTCTCATTTTATTCTGGATTCTGTTTTCCTATTCATGGACTACATGATTACATATTTTAACTCATTCTATGTCCACTGTACAAGTTAGGAATAGAGTTTATAACTGAGTTTATAACTATCTGTCATAAATATCTCTTCAATATACACATACAAATATACACATATAGACATAATATCCATGATTTAGATAAGTGTATATATATCTACATTCCACTCCTAGAAATATTGATGAAAGAAATGATATTTTATGATGTCATTCTTTCTCACATTCATGAACTTCCCACATACGGAGTCTGCATCTTTCCCAACATTCATACCTTCTCAAGACATTGTACAGTATTTTAGTTATGAACTTCTATCTCTTCCAACTATGGCTGTGGACTCCTGCAAGGAATCTATATAATCATTCTTGTTTTGGGATATGATCTTGGAAAACACAATCCTTTCTCCAAAAAGGTGGTGCTTGAATATATTTATTTTCCAAAAGGAAGCTGATTTTGAAGCTTTTGGTTCCTCCATCTCTTTTATAGTACACTTAATGTATTCTGTCACATACAACTTACATGTCAAGAAAATAAAGAGATACTACTTTTTTTTCCAAACCAGGGCAAATTGCTGTAGCATCTCTGGCTTTCTCTTTGCCTTCACTTTCTTCAGTTAACTAACTTCTTTCTATTTTAACATTCCTCACCCCACTATTTAAAAAAATCTCAAGGAATTTAGTTATTAATATAGCACATGTTGGATGACTTCTTTCTCTTTTTCTGAATAAGAGGCATGGCAAAGGAAAACAAGAAAGGACCTAGTGATAAGTAGTAGAAAATATTATGGTATTTTACAATTATTGCTAAAATATTTGAAAGTTGTTTGGAAGTTTATGAATTTTTGACCAGCATATAACTTTAAAGAAAAGAATCTTCCTTTTTTTCTAGCAAAAAATTAAACTTTACTTCCACCAAAACCACCATTGTTCATATTAAGACAAACTATGTAGCTCATATTTATGTAGAGCTCTATAGTTGCAAAGAAATCAGTATTTATTATTATACTTAATACTTGCGGATTTCATGGGGGCGGAGCCAAGATGGCGGAGTGAAAGGGTGACTCTCTGCTTCCTCCTCCAAACTTCTCTCAAATCAACAATAAAATAAGCCTCTGAACTGATGTTCAAGTCAACAAATCAGGAAATATTTGGATACTGCTTGCAGATATCTCTGAAAAACTTCACATCAGGTTTGTCTAGCTCGGACAGAGGGATAAACAGAGGACTTTGGTGTCAGAGAACTCTGGTGGAGGGCAGAAGTGAGAGGGTGGGACTCAGTTCAGCTCAGACGGGCAAAAAAACTCCAAACTCCAAATTCCAAACACCTGGAGTCTATCTGAGGCACTCCAGACACTCTGCCCTGATTGGGGGCAGGTGTTCTGACAAACTTGCCTTGTTTAAGGAGTAATTCGGGCTTAGTCCTAGCCCCCACCGGCCCAGCACCTTAAATTAATTCGCCGAAGCGCCTCAGGGCAAAATCGTCAGCCAGCCGTTTCAGCCGTTTTTTTTTCCCCTACCTTAAAGAGATATTCACGCTGTCTAAAAAAAAAAAAAAAAATGAAGAGACAAAAGAGAGCTCTCACCATAGACAGCTTTTACAAAGAGAAAGAGGAGAAGACCCCAGAGCCAGAGGTTCCTTTAGACATAACTCCAGAGGGAATCAGCAAGGAAGCAAGGACCATCACTGGTCCCAGTTTCAAAAGGCCTTTCTGGAAGATTGCTTAAAGAACCTAATAAAAGAACTGGAGGATAAATGGGAAAATAAATTGAAATTAGTGCAAGAAGGATACAGTATCTTGCAAGAAGGATATGATGCCCTGCAAAAGAGATATGAAAAAGACACCAATTTATTAAAAAATAAAATTAGTGAAGTGGAAAAAGAGTGCAATGAACAAAAAAATTCAATTGGCCAGTTACAAATGGAGCTTAAAAAGGTAACTGAAGAAAACAACACTTTAAAAATAAGAATTGAACAAATGCAAGTTAATGACTCAATAAGACTTCAAGAATCAGTCAAACAAAAACAAAAAAATGAAAAATTAGAAGAAAATATGAAATATCTCCTAGGAAAAACAACTGACTTGGAAAATAGATCTAGGAGAGATAATCTAAGGATTATTGGACTTCCTGAAAGCCATGATGAAAAAAAGAATCTAAACACTATCTTCCAGGAAATCCTGAAAGAAAACTGCCCTGAGATTGTAGAATCAAAGGGCAAAATCACCATTGAAAGAATTCACCGATCACCTCCGGAAAGAGACCCCAAAATTAAAACCCCGAGGAATATTGTGGCTAAATTTCAGGAGTATAGCACCAAGGAAAAGATTCTGTTAGCAGCTAGAAAGAAACAATTCAAATACCAAGGTTCAATAATTAGAATCACACAGGATCTGTCAGCCTCCACATTGAAGGATCGAAGGGCTTGGAACCAGATATTCCGAAGGGCAAAGGAACATGGATTACAGCCAAGAATATCCTATCCAGCTAGAATGAGCATTATCCTCCAGGGAAGAAGATGGTCATTCAATGATATAGGTGAATTTCACCTATTTCTAATGAAAAGACCAGATCTGAACAAGAAATTCAACATCCAAACACAGAACTCAAGAGATGCATAAAAAGGTAAAAAGGAAAGGACTCTTGAGAACTTTATTTCTACTAGGGGGATGCTTAAAGTTTGGGGGTATAATTAACTAGATATTACTTTGATAATATGAAAAAGAGAACTAGAGGGGGAAAGGTTGTCATACTGGGGAAAAGAGGGAAAAAGTGAGAAAATAAGATCTAAAAAAAATAAGGAGGTAAAAACAAGGTAAAATCTCTAGAAACAACAAAGATCATAAAACAAAATGGAGAGAAAGAGGGGAGGGAGTTGAGCATTGTGTAAATCTTACTCTCATCAGGTTGGGCTCTAAAAGTATATATCAGACATTTGATTTCACATAGAAACTTGTCTATTGCTAGAGGGAAGGGGGAGGGAAAGGAGGAAAAGAAAGGGATAAACTAATAGAAGGGAAAATAGAAGAATCAGGGGAAAGGAGTAAAAACAGGGGGAAGGGATCTAAAGGGTGGAGTATTGTTTGGGGGAGAGGGTCATCAAAAGCAAAGTACCGAGGTGGGGGGAAGGGAGAAAGGGGAAAGGAAAGGGGAAAACATAACTTGGGTAAATAAGATGGCAGGAAATAAAGAATTAGTTATTCTATCTGTGAATGTGAATGGGATGAACTCTCCCATAAAGCGGAAGCGGATATCAGACTGGATTAAAAACCAGAATCCCACAATATGTTGTCTACAAGAAACACATCTAAAACATAGTGACACATATAGGATGAAGGTAAAAGGCTGGAGCAGGACCTATTATGCTTCAGGTGAACAAAAAAAAGCAGGGGTAGCAATCCTTATCTCAGATCAAGTAAAAGCCAAGATAGATCTAATCAAAAGAGATAAGGA